>PVJS01018663.1:0-34618 GCA_004027185.1 Glis glis | reverse complement strand
AGACAGACAGACAGAGAGAGAGAGAGAAGGAGAGAGAGAGAGAGAGAGAGAGAGAGAGAGATCAATCGCGAACGCGCGCATGCGCGCTGAGGTTGGCAGCGAACCCGGATCCTCCGGTCTCTGCCTCCCAAAGTACTGGGATTACAAGCGTGCGCCACCACGCCCGGCAAGCCTTCTTTTTAGATTATCAAAACCATAAAGGGCAAAACAGTTCTGCAGACTGGGACATCCACGATCAAGGAAGGATTTGTCAGGTTCAGAGTTCAGTGAGATCCTGTTTTCCCGGACATAAAAGGGGCCTTCTTTCTGCTTCACATGGTGGAAGGGGCAAGGGTCTTTCTGGGGTCGCTTTTATTAGGGCACTAATAAGGTGGGGCAGGACACTCTCTCATGACTTAATCACCTCCCAAAGAACCCACACCTAATACTGTCACCTTGGGGGATAGGATTTCAACTTATGAATTTGGGGAGGAAACAAATATTCAGATCATAACAGGCACTGTAACTATACAGGATGTTGGGAAACATCAAATAAGCATTAAAATTTTAAGTCTTTCACTCTGATAAAGTTGCTGGCAACAGATACAGAATGCTAGGTTTAGGAAAGAGAAGGCGCCTAGCAAGAGAGCAGAAGGGTAGAGATCTTTTCAACAGGGAGGATTTTGAGCCACCTCCTGCGAGAAAGGAAGCCCAGACCCCAGGCTGTCTCTACATGACACACATTTGAATGAAAAGGTAGTACGGCAAATTCTACAAAACTAGAAACTATAGCTGAACATAACAGATTATAAAAGTGTCATTATGAGCCCTGAAACATAGATTGCGATCTTCAGAGAATATGTTATACATGAGCCAATGTTGTATGTGCGTCTTTGGAAGGATATAAAGTAAAAACTAAAGCCATCTAGTACCTATTAAGATGGGCATGTTTTATTATGCTTCCTTCAAATCTTTATATAAAATGTGAGAAAATGTCTCTCAGTATAAAACTTTTACTGAACACTGTAGCATAACAGGTGTGTGTGAAAAGTTACATTGTCCCTTATGAATAATATCAGAATCACATCCCTAATTGAAAACTGAATACAAGAAAATAATAAACAGGTAGATGAAGAGGAGCATAACCACTATATATGTATTAAGTATTGATAGGTAAGTAGATTTCTTCATCAATTCCTATTTCAAATCCTGCTCATCTGTATACAGTCTAAGTTTAATGTAAATAGATAATACGAAGTAAAATAGAAAATTAGATTTTTTTAGCTCTTACAAATCACCGCATCACAAAATCTCTATCTCCATATTTCCACAAGCATTTTTAGTTACATTACCCATACCTTTTCCCTCCTTATCTAACTTTAATTTATCAGGCAGGGAATCCCTCCCCCCCCCAAAAAAAAAGAGTCAAAGTGTGAACTCTAGGACAATAGAAGGAGAGGTCTTGCTCACTGCCATATCTCTAGGACACAGCATAATTCCTGGCCCACAGTAGGTTCTCAACAAATGGAAAACGGCCTGAGTAACTAACAAGGAGATCACCCATTAACAGCAACTTGGGAAGAGGGGGTGGAGACAGTCTAGTGATGCTCAGCATGCATCAATCTCAGGAATCACCCAGAGAACTGGGGAAAAAAGAGTGTTATTGGGTTTCTCCTCAGATTTAATGATGCAGAGTCTCTAGCATATGAAGTGGGAGATTTCGCATTGACTAAGGTTTTTGCATGATTCTGAATACAAGCAGGTTTGGAGACGGTCTTTCAAGAGGGTTGAGTGCAGCGTGGGCATCTTTGCCACAGGCTTCCTGCAAGTTGACCAGGGCTGTGGGTGCGTGGGAAGCAGCTGCGTGGAGTATTTGTGACCCAGCAGCAGCTCAGTATTTGAAGAATCCGATGCCTGCTCTTATGATATGTTACCTCATGTTGAAGATGCTATTCTTATTTTGCAAATGAAGGAAATACTGCCTTAGGAACATGTGGTTTGTGCTGTTTTATCATCTTTCTCCAGGTAAAACATGCAAAATTAACACCCAGGTGCTATAAACTCCAACCTGGATCATTCCCTCCTTTCTTATCAGCCCACAGGCTTTGGGTCAAGGTAGATGAAGAATCTCTGAAATCTATAAAGCACTGCCTAAAGTATGGCAATATTATAAATATTGTGAGAATTACACAGCACCTTTCTAAGTCAAGACATGATGCTCCCAAGGGAAAAGGAAAGGAGAAATAAGCTAGATGTGATTGAGATCAATGCGTAAAAGACATTAAGTTCATTGGATCAAATATAACAACCTTTACTTAATAATAAACCAATACATTAGGTGCAAAAATTATAATCCATTCTGTTTCTATGGTTATATCAAAACAACAACAGTGCACTTATTATAGAAAGCAAATTTTCCTTTTTGAACTGGCAACTAGAAAGTTCCCAGAAAAAGTATTACTCACATTTTGTAAAAGTATGGGTCGTCTTCTATTTTTCAGCTTTTATTTCTCCTACCTCTGGTTTTCTCCCTTTTTTTTTTATTCCTGTTACGTGTTGTTTGTATCTTTATTTTTAAGTTGCCTTAAATTCCTTTGAAATGAGTAGAAAATAGGCAAAGATAACCTGTGGTCCAAGTAGAAGACAACCCACCTTTCTTTATCATTATGATTAAAGTATCCTGCAGGTATTCACCAAGTACATGATATGCATATGAAACAAAAAAAGTCACCAAATATATGAAGATTAGCACTTTTTTCTGACCTTGGTCAGGGCAAATTTACATGTGTGTCTCCATGACAATAGAATGAGAAAACTGGTGTGAAATAAAATCAAGCCCTGGGTCTTGCTACTGTCATGTTTTAAAAGTGAAAGCATAATGTTGGTAATTTCAACTATTGTGACAGCTCATCATTAGGTTTTTTCTGATAATTAAGTAGATTTTTTAAATGTTCTAATTACATGGGTCCCATAAAGCTGGGCAGCTAAAATGCAAAGTCACATTTTAGTTTTTGAATTCAAAGAAAACGTTAAAAAAAGATAACAGAGATGATGTCATAGAAACAAAATAAGGGGCATAATTTACACAAAAGTCTCCCGGTGATCCAGGTGTGTGGTTTTAGAGAGTATATTAAATGAACTAAAGTGAATAGTTTCCAGTTTTAAAAAAAAATGACTCTTCACTCTCCGCTTGAATATTGTCTGTCCTTCAACAAAGATTAACTGACTATTTGACTCCAAAGTAATCTGAGGGTGTTATGGCAAATACTGGGAAATTCAGATCCACACTCAGTTTTCATTAATAATTTAATGTGTAAATTACAGGGGAGAGTGAACACTACTTTAATTAACCAGTTAAGTTGTTCATTTAAGTAGCTGAAGTCAGCCCCCATTCCCACTCCCTGAGGCAGGGGCCTGGCTTTTCCTCCAGCTCTACCAGGAGGACTTCCCAGAGCTTCACTACCCACACAGGGAAAGTGACAGGGCTGAACCAGTTGATCTACCAAGTAAAACAACGGACATCTCACACCCTTACAATATGTGAAAAGCAGATTTTTACATCAAAGATGCCTTTAAAAAGGCATCTTTTTTTTTAAGATACAAAAATGTAGTTCCTATCTGTGAAAAAAATAATACCACTTGACTTCAGCTATCAAATAAGAAGAATGTAACATCTGCCTGAAGAACACTTATTATTCAAACTCTTTTCACTTGAATAAATAGTATTATTATAGTATGCTTCCTCTTATCTTGAAAAAAAACTAAATTAAACGTTGTCCTAATATTAGACATTCTTATTTATCAGAGTACTATCCTACTGAATGAGAAAAATACACTTTAAAGGTTTAGGCACACACGAAATGATTCCACAAGGTAGGGTCACTTTTGCACGTTTATTCTACAGCTGTCCTGTGAAATAGATGTAAAAGATTTCCCAAAGTGTGCATGAGAATGGGAGGACTACGATTGGCTATTATTTTATTGGGTGCATTGTAATTTTACATTATATTGGGGTACAGAGTGTTAGAAAAGTACATGCACACACTCTTGTTGCCCTTCCCTCCAGCCCCCCCCCCGCAAGTCTTTGAGATTGGAATTGGCAATTTTGTCTACATTCATAGCATTATTTCTGATTGCATTTTTTGGCTATTTTAAAGTCGATGCAATTTTACTTCCTTTTACAAATAACTTTTTATATTTTTTTCAAGTTTCCCATCTCAGCCCCTTTTAGCTCCATTATGCACGCTCCCTTTCTCCCTCTCTCCATCCCCAACTGTCCCGCAGGTGCACTTTGGCGGCGCACCCTCTCTCCCCGCCGCGGTGCACTTTCCCTAGCCACCTGTGGTCTTACCTGTCGGCGCTGAGGGCGGTGAGCGTGAACACGGAGACCCCCACTGAAGTGAGCTGGATGGCCGGGATCAGTTTGCAGCCCACCTTGCCGAACACCCACTCGTCGAAGAAGTAGCGCGAGGCGTCCACGGGGACGCAGGTGAGCAGGAGCAGCAAGTCCCCGGCCGCCAGGTTGGAGATGAAGATGTTGGGGACGCTCCTCATGGCGCTGTTGGTGACGAAGACCTTCACCAGTATGATGTTGCCCAGCAAGCCCACCGTGATGATGCACAGGTAGAGGGACGGGATCACACCGCGGATCACCAACTCCGCGGTGACCCCGTCGGCGCCCGGGAGGAAATCCTGCCCCGGCACCTCGGGCGCCAACGCGCTCTGATTCGCGCCGGGGGTCTGGGAGAGGTTGGAAAGAGGCTGGGGAGGCATGGTCTCCTTTCTGGGAGAGTCCGTGGAGTTTCCCAGCGCGCAGGTCCCCTGGGAAGTGCAGGGCGCACGACTAGCCTCGAATCGAGCGTGTCTCTGGAAGGGGCTATACCGCCTGCCGCCAGCTCCGAATTCAAATAAGAAGCAAAGCACTCCAGTCTTTGTTCCGTCTCAGAAGGTTTGTTCTCGCTTCGAGGAAACGGAGAAGAGCCCTGTGGAGAACAAAGATCCGCCCCTCTGGGATTAGGAGAAGCACCGGCCGGACTGGGGGACCCGAGGAGCGGAAGTCATCCTGCGCTGTCCAGCCAGCCGCCGCTGAAACACCAGCCGCAGCCTGGGACGGCGCCACGGGGTCTGTCCCGCAGCTCGGCTCCGGTTTCTGCAGGTCCCCTGGTAGTGTGCGGAATAGGAGGGCAGCTGAGTCCTCTCTCTCATTCAACTTCCCTAGATACTTCCATCCTTACCGCCTCCCAGCGGGAGGAGCCCCCGGCAAGAAGTTTGTGGATCTCTGAGGATTTGGGAGCTGAGCTGGCAAGTCCCCAGTGCTGAAACCATGAATATAAGAAGCAAACCAGTGACAGAGGGTGAAGAAAATAAATGAAACTCTCTTCCCACTCTTCTATCATCCCCTTTTCTTACATAATGGAAATTTTGTCCTGCAATTGTTATACTATTTTTAAACATTTTGTTGAAATGAAATATGGATAAAGTGTGTGTGTGTGTGTGTGTGTGTGTGTGTGTGTATGTGTGTGTTGATGGTGCAGGGAATCAAATCCAGGGTCTTGTGCATACTAGGCAAGCTCTCTTTTGCTGAGCTATACCTACCATCCTACACATTCCTTAAATGTGCTGCTCAGTCTCATCACCCTTCAGAAGAGCAATCTAACACCAGCACTCAAAGTAACTACTGTTCTGCCTGTTTCCATCTTAAATTACTTTACCTGTTCTTGAACATCATATTAATGGAAACACTCAGAATACACTCAACATTATAGCTGTGACACCAGCCCGGGCTTGGTGTATAGTTTTTTCCATTGCTATATGGCATTCCATCTTGTAACTATACCACTGTTTATATATTCTAATATTGATTAGCATTTAGATATATCACAATTTTGCCAATTTAAATGATGTTTCTATGAACATTCCTGTACATACCTTCCTGTGCACATTTGAATATATCTCAGGTATGAAATTGCTAGTCACAGTGCTCATGTCCACCTGTACATGCCAATTTTTAGTTCAACTGTCAATTTTTCAAAGTGAACTACCTTATTTTATTTATTTTATTATTATTATTATTATTATTTTGCTTTTTGAAACTCACTTGACAGTATATATTAAGGATGAATATATGTGTGCCTGTGACTGAGTAATGTCACTCTTAGGTATATACTCAATAAAAATCCAATACATTTTTTTAGACAGTCTCATAAATTGCCCAGGTTGACCTTGGACTTCCTGGCTCAAATGATCCTCCTTGCCTCCGTCTTCTGAATAGCTGAAACTACATTATTTTAAAGAAGATGTCCCCAAGAGTAAAATAATATCCCAAATCACCACCATCTGAGTCTAAAATAAACTGCTCAGAAATGGTGGCTAAGTTATGGAGTTAGCTAAATAACAGTCTTCTCATTGGGAAAAAAATATTTGGCTGGGTTTTGGCTATTAAAGGATAAATTTGTACAATAACAAGGAAATTGGCCAATTACTACCTACAATAAACGATGTATCCATAATCTAATCAAAGGTGTACATGTGCAAAGCCATTTGCAAATTAAGCAACTTCTCCAGACAGCACCCACCAAGAACAGTGTTTCATCATTATAACTGAATTACACAAGGTAAACATTTGTCTTATAATCAATTTTTGTGTTTTAATTCAATTGCAAATCCCTGTTGTGCTTTTCTTGAATGTCACTACTTAAAACAATCAATTATAAAGTTAAGATTGGCTAAACCTGTTGTGGTGGTATAGACCTGTAATCCCAGTACTTGGGACGCTGAGACAGGAGGATCTCAGGTTCAAAGACAGCCTCAGAATTTAGCAAGACCAGCCGGGCGTGGTGGCGCACGCTTGTAATCCCAGTACTTTGGGAGACCGAAGGATCCAGGTTCCCAGCCAGTCTCAGCGCGCTCTCTCTCTCTCTCCTTAGTGAGGCCTCTGCAACTTCATGAGACACGGTTTCAAAATAAAGTATAAAAAATAGGGCCGGGGGCGTAGCGCGGAGGTAGAACGCCCTTGCGTTCAATCCCCGGTACCGCAAAAAAAAAAAAAAAAGAACTTAGCAAGACCCTCGGCAACTTAGCAAGACCCTATTTTTCATTTCAAAATAAAAAATAAAAAGTGTTGGGGGTATAGTTCAGAGGTAAAATGTCTCTGGGTTTAATCCCCAATACCCCTCAAAAGTTAAGATTGGCTAAATAGAATTTTCATGGACATTCATTTGAATATATGAATATTCTATTTATATATCTTAACTTTATAACAAGGTGATTAATATTACATATAAATTAAGAGGTGTCACTAGAATTTTTATCTTCAAGATTTTTTAGATTTTCTCTTTTAACTTTCAATCTCATTATGCAAAGTAAATGTCTAAAGCAGTCTTCTAAGTTATGAAAGATCTCAAACTTTCAAACTGAAACTATTCCGTTTTCCATTTTATATGAAAATACATTAAAATAAAAACTACTGTACAACTTTCTATATTCTCCTCTGATTGTGTCTGTATGACCTTAATCATTTAGATGATAAAATGTTTAGTCCAAAAGCTTTATCAGCAAGTATCCAATTGGCTGGCATTGCAGAAATAAGTCATCTGTATTAGATTTTTTTCCGTTTTGAGCAAATTCATAGGTATTTACTCAAAGGTTAGGATTCATGGTAGTGGAGTATTGTGAATATTTTAATAATGGTTATTTTATTTCTACTTTATGAAATATGTTATGAAGTTATTATAATTATGTAACTATCATTTAGATACATCACAGAATTACATCTAAGAGCTGTGTGCATGTATGTTAATATCAAATTGATATTCACTGTGATGTGAGACTACAATGCACCAATAAAATCATGTTTAAAAAAATAAAACACAGTCTCATTTTTAATACATAGAAATAAGTATCCATTTTTATTTTATTTAATCTTTTTTATTTTATTTAATGTGTCATATGCCATTTTAGGTTCCTATCTTATTTAATGTTTATAAATATTCTTTTAGGCAGCTATTTAAGTTTTAATTTTACACATGACATGCAGAGGCATGATAACTTTCTTAATTTCAAAAAGACCTCAGTAAAATTATATTTTGAAGCTTATTTTATTTGAGTCCAGTGTCTGTTGTATCTTATTGCTCCTATAGAAAAAAATGCATGGTAAATGTGATTTTTATATAATTTAAGGATAAACTCTTAATCCTGAGGTATTCAATATTTTTTAAAATAGATGTTATAATTTTATTGCTCCAATACAAAAACTGTGCAGAACTATATTCTTGCTATTTTAAATTTGTTGATGTGAGCATTAGCTATTTTATAAGCAAATGTGAACAATTTGAAACTTAAACTGATTCTTACCTGCCCTGGTGAGTCTTCCTTTAAGGTATTATAAAGGAAAAGTCAAGTATTATAAATATATTCTGTAGTTTCCCTTTAAGATCATGAACAAGACACATGTTGCTCCTATTATCATTGCTATTTAACACCATAGAGGATACTTCAACCAATGCTGTAACAACAGAAAAGTAAATGAAAAGGCTAAAGTTTAAAAGAAAGATGGTACTACTACAAACCATAATATAAAAACCAGGATGGAATTGGCACAGTAACAGAAAAAAAATCAATAAAAGAGAATAGAAAGTTCACAGACAGTTGCATATAGATAAGAAAACATAATATTAAAAAATGTGTTGCAAAAAATGAACACAGTAAAATATAGATTACTTAATAGAAAATGCTGGGGAAACCAGTTCACACTGCAAGGAATAAAACCGTGTCTATGTAAAATTGCATACAGTGCTAGAATTCTCGCACATTAAAGGTCATGAAAAGTACTCTGGGTGAGATAATAGAAAAATATTAAATATTATATTTGAAACTAAAGGGGTAGAGAGTGATTTTTACTTTAAGTCAGGATGAAACATTAAACAAATAGAAAAGACAAAATATATGAAACAATGGTTTCAAGACTTTGAACGGCAGGCAGCACAACACAGTGACTTGGGGTAAACAGACAAGTGAGCTCTGCAGTTGCTCCAACACTTACTGCTCAGAGAGAGAGATTCCAGCTATGGACAAGGATAAGGAACCCCAGGCTGAGTCTACAAGTCCCTCTAACTTACAGAGATAGAGTTGGGATTTCAGGGAGGCCAAGGTATCTAAATTTTGCCTGGAAGAGTATTTGAAATAGGAGGGCTGCTTATACAGAAAACTCTAGAGATTTACAAATGGTTCCATATTGAATTTTCAGCTAAATAGATAAGCATATATTCATGGAGAGAATTAACTTAGTCATGTGAAAGAATCCCCAAAAAGGATAGGAAAGCAAGTCCTAGAAGTCAATCGGTGGTTTAGACGAGTGGTATTTCTACCAGCCAGAGTGTAAACACCCTTTAAAACACAGGGCATCAGGTAGATTACACATAAAAGTATTGTGTCCTTAGTTGGAAAAAATTAATGACAAACTAGAGGCTTCTCTGATCTTGCCTTCCAAGTAGAAAACTACAACTAATAATAAGGACAAAAATCAGTTAATCAAAATTAAAACAATAATGATAAGAATGATATAATAAGTAGAAGAGGGCACTAAAAATATTAGTAGAACTCTATTCCAGATATATAAGAAGGAAGAGGAAAACATTAGCATTTTTGTGGGGGACACTGGGGATTGTAGCCGAGGGAGTTCTACCTCTGAGTTACACCCCCAGCCCTATTTTTTATTTTTTATTTTGAAAAGGGTTTCACAAGGTTGCCGAGAGTCTCGCTATATTGTCAAGGTTGTTCTCGAACCTGCGATTCTCCTGTCTCAGCCTCCCAAGTACTGAGATTAAAAGCATGTGTCACCACACCCATCTAACCATTAGCATTTTAAGTAGTGATATATAATATATAAAAAGCCATACTCAGAATTTTTTTGGTGTGTGTTGCTGGGATTGAAACCAGGGACATTGTACCTCCAAGCCCCAGACAATAGAAAAAGTTGCTACAACTAACAAGCAATTATGTCAAGGTTAGAAGATACAAACTTAATGTATAGAAGTTAATTATTTTCATATATACCATCAATGAGTCCATGGAATTTGAAATTAAGAACACTAAAACATTTATGTTGATCCCCCAAATGGAATATTTCAATGTAAATCAAACAAAACAGATATGTGAGGAAGACTATAAAACTCAAATGAAATCAAAGAATGAAATAGAAACAATATTTCATAGTCATGAATAGGAAGACTCAAGATGTGAGTTCTCCCCACCTTGATCTACAGATTCAATGCAATTCCAATCGGAATTTCAGCGAGGTAATCTATGGATATCAACAAACTGCTAGTATGATTTCATATGGAGATGCAGAAGACCCAGAATAGCTGAAAACGATATTGAAGGAAAATACAAAATTGGAGGACTGACTCTGACTTCAAGACATACAAAACTACAATAATCATGATAGTGTGACATGGATAAATGATTTTTTTTTTTTTTTTTGCGGTACCAGGGATTGAACCCAGGGGCGTTCTACCTCCACGCTACACCCCGGCCCTATTTTTTTATACTTTATTTTGAAACCGGGTCTCATGAAGTTGCGGAGGGCCTCACTAAGTAGAGAGGGAGAGAGAGAGAGACAGGGAGAGAGAAAGAGAGAGAGAGAGAGAGAGAGAGAGAGCGCTGAGGCTGGCCGCAAACCCGGATCCTCCGGTCTCCGCCTCCCAAAGTACTGGGATTACAAGCATGCACCACCACGCCCGGCTAAATGAATTTTTAAAAATAGGTCAGTGTAACAGACTTGATATTCCCCAAATGGACCCACATGAATATAGACCACTGAGCTTTGGCAAAAGAACAGAGGCAGCACAATGAAGAGAAGCTAATCTTTCCCACAAACGATGTTGGAACAACTGGATGTGCAAATGCAAAACCATCATTGCCATCATCATAGTCATCCAGGCACAGGTTAACTCAAAATAGATCATAGACCCAAATGTGAAACACACAACTATAAAACTTTTAGAAAAATCACATGGGAGAAAACCTAGATGACCTCGGGTATGGTAATGACTTCTTTGATACATAATACCAAAGACATGATCTATGAAAACTAATTGATAAACTATACCTATTGACTTAATCAAAATGGGAAAGTTTTGTTCTGCAAAAGCTAATGTCAAGGCAATGCAAAAGACTCTTCAGAGGATAGGATCTATGATCCAAAATATAACAAATATTACAAAGAACTCTGACAACTCAACCTGTCGAAAATGCACACAAAACATCTTAAAACTCAAAACTCAATAATAAGAAAACAAACAATGCAATGAAAAAATCGATCAATGACCTTATCACAGACAACTCACCAAAGAAGACATGCAGGTGAAAATCATCTCATAAAAAGATGATCCTCTTGCAAATTAAAACAACAGTGAAGTAGCCCTAGATACCTATTACAATAGCTGAAATCCCAAACACTGACAATGACCAATTCTAAGGAGCATGTAGGACAACAGAAACTTTCATTCATTGATGGTAGAGATGCAAAATTTAGAAAAGTTTGGCAATTCCTTAAAAAACCCCAAACATACTCTAACCATATAGTCCAGCAATTATAACCCTTGGCATTTATCCAAAGGAGTTGAACAATATATGTTGTATGAATTCAACTTGACATGACCATTTTCTGTAATAACCACCATGATTGCACCCAAAATAATCCTACCCCATTTTCCTTTATAGTTCCCCAGCAAACTAGAAATAGACAAAACCATTAGAGTGGTATGCGGAGCTTTACAACCAGTCCCTGGCCTCAGGGTTGTGCCTCACTCTTTGACATTAAGCTGAAGATACACCAGGTACATTCCAGGTAGGATGAAGTCACTTTTGTTATAACCCATTTATATGCCTCTTTTTTCTGGCCCAAATTTCAGGGTATCAACTGGTCTTGCTCCTGCCAGGGACCACACTTCCATCAGTAAGTCCCCCAATACATTGTGCTCGGTGTGATCCTAGCTTTGTCTGCTTCTCTTTACTTGGTCTCACAGCACTCTGGGGCCAGACCTCGTTCTCTAGGACTGGGACTGGGTGTTCTGGAACCTATATCCACACAAAAACCTGCAGCTGAATGTTTATTGCAAACTTATTCCTAATTGCCAAAACATGGAAGCAATCGAGGTGCCTTTCAGCAGGTTAATGGATCAACTGTGGTAAATCAAAGAACAAAATATCATTCACCACTAAAAAGGAAATAAGCTATCAGGCCATGAAAAGACATGGAAAAAACTTAAGCACATATCACTAAGTGAATCAAAACAATCTGAAAAGTATACATACTGTATTATTCCAAATACATGACACTGTGGGAAGGGAAAAACTCTGGAGCCAGTAAAAAGATCAGCAGTTGCCAGTGGTTGGGGGAAGAGAGATGAACCAGCAGAATACAGTGGATTTTTAGGTCAGTGAAATTACTCTGTGCGATACTATAATGATGAGTAAATATCATTATAAATTTGTCCAAATGCATAAAACACACAAGACCAAGAGTGAATCCGAATGTAAACTATGGGTGCTTATGATGTGTTAACACACGTCCATTAATTATATCATGTACCACTATAGTGGAGGATACTGATAATGGGTGACACCATTAGTGCATAGGCCATGGGGTATATGGAAATCATTGTGCCATCCTCAGAGTTTTACTGTGTTAAAACAGCGTCTTACTAGCTTAGTCCATTTGGGCTGCTTTAACAAAATACTGTAGACTGGGTAATTTATAAACAATAGGAATTTATTTCTCATGGCTGGAGACAAGGAAGTCCAAGATCAAGGTACTGGCAAATTTGGCATCTGGTGAAAGCCCATTCCTCATAGACGTCGAGTTTTCTATGCACCCTCACATGGTGCAAGAGACCAACAATCTCCCTAGGGCCTCTTCTATAATGGTATTAATCTCTCTGCCCTCAACACCTTGTCATTCTACTTTTTTTTTTTTTTTTTTTTTGCTGTACCAGGGATTGAACGCAGGGGCGTTCTACCTCCGGCCCTATTTTTTTTATACTTTATTTTGAAACCGGGTCTCACGAAGTTGCAGAGAGCCTCACTAAGGAGGGAGAGAGAGAGACAGGGAGAGAGAGATTGAGAGACAGGGAGAGAGAGAGCGAGAGAGCTGAGGCTGGCCGCGAACCCGGATCCTCTGGTCTCCGCCTCCCAAAGTACTGGGATTACAAGCATGCGCCACCATGCCGGACTGTCATTCTACTTTTTAATACTATCACATTGGGGATTAGGTTTCACCATATGAATTTTGGGGAAACACAAACATTCAGATCATAACACTTAATTTTTTAAAAAAGGAGAATATAATGTGGAGCTGAGTATAGCAGGCAGATATATGGGGATCAAAATTGGGCTCAAATACTGTAGATCATAGCACCTGTAATCCAGATGACCTATGGGAAACCCTACTGCACACATAGATAAATGTATATTTAAGGATAACTACCATCACATGACTTTGTTTTAAGAAACACAACATTTTTTGTGTAAATACTATTACAAATAGAAACAGAAGAGTTGGACATGGTGGCGCACGCTTGTAATCCCAGTACTTTGGGAGGCGGAGACCGGAGGATCCAGGTTCGCGGCCAGCCTCAGCTCTCTCACTCTCTCTCTCTCTCTCCCTGTCTCTCTCTTTCTCGCTCTCTCTCTCCTTAGTGAGGCCCTCCGCAACTTCGTGAGACCCGGTTTCAAAATAAAGTATAAAAAATAGGGCCAGGGGCGAAGCGCGGAGGTAGAACGCCCCTGTGTTCAATCCCTGGTACTGCAAAAAAAAAAAAAAAATAGAAACAGAAGTATGCAAGAACGGAATGGTGGTATAAAGAGCTTCACAGACACTCCCCAGTGAAGCAAACATACTGATGAACATTGTAAACATACATCACCATTTAGTCATTCCCAAACAGCAATGTAGAAATAGTAAAGAATTTTTACTAAATCTCAGTAAAACCAGATTTTACTGAGTCTATGGCATTTGGAACTCAACCCACTTCCTCCATCCCCTACCTTCCCAGATGAGTGTGGCAGATGCTTTCTTCCATCTGTGTGCCACCAAGAACACATCTGTGTGCCTCCCTTTCCCCCCAACTCTTCGTCAAGTATCACCCCCAAAATAGACTAGGTCACCACCAATTCTTATCCTTCCCATATCCAGGTTCTATTCCAGGCACAAGTAGCTGAGGGTCCAGAGCTATCTTACTACTTGCAGCCCCCAACAGTAGGGCAGAAATCCTACCCATATGCAGCAGGCCATAAGTACCGGGGCTCTGATGGGTCATGCTGACCCTGGCCCGCTTGCAGTGGGGAGATTCCATGCTGGGAGAGGGAGGCTGAGGAGACTGAGTTGCCACCCTTGTAAAGCAGAGGTGTCATTCAGGGAAAAACCAGTCATTGAGCCTGCCTCCTGAGCTGTGGCAGAGGCTTTGCCAGGGGTGGTACTGGTGGAGAGTCAGAATGTAAAAACACAGAGCTCTAAAACCCACCCTGATGTATCTAATTTTATTTACAACAGAGCATGGGAAAGTTCAAGCTGAAAGAGACTCTCGAAAACAATGAAGATTATGGTGACAAGAAATTAAGAGGAAGCATGTAGCCCCCTAAGAACAAGAAGCTAAATTGTAAAACAGCTACAAGGTTATCAGAGACAACCAGAGAAAGGGATAGCTAAGAAGAGCCATCCTGAGAATGGAACAAACCTTAAAGACTGGCCTCCAAGACTACCCTTGCAAAGGGGACTGAATTTAATTGCATCATACTGTGAAGCAATTAATGCCTGCAAGGTATTATTTAAAACAATAGAGCAACCAATCAACACTTAGCAGTGGCTAACAGCTAGATGTGATACTTATAGGGGCAGACAGATTAATAAAGAGATCAGGAAAAGAGAGGGTCAAAAAGAATACTGCTAAAGCTACTTCATATCAGGGTGTCTGTGCACATACCCAAAGCTTTGACCCTGAGGAGTGACCTCAGAGGCTGCACACTGTGGGGGGAGCTAGACATCACTGAAAGAGACAAATCAAGTTATCAAACAAACAAGGAACCAACAGAGTGGCTACAATGTATTATCTGAAATATATGGTTTTCCACAAAATATTAGGAGACATGTAAAGAAACAAGAAAGTTATGACCCATATACAGAAAACAACAACGACAACAAAACCTGGCCTTTGAGAGGATCCAAATACCAAACTTAACAAAGATTTCAAAGCAACTATTAAAAATATATTCAAACAACTAAAGGGCACCATAGTTTAAAAAGTGAAAGAAGGTATGATGGCAATGTCTCATCAAATGTAGAATATCAATAAAGAGATAACAATTAAAAAAAACAATGGAAATTCTGAAATTGAAAAGTGCAGGCTGCGCATGCTCATGCACACTTGTAATCCCAGTACTTGGGAGGCTGCGACCGGAGGATTCAGGTTCACAGTCAGCCTCAGCTACTTAGTGAGGCCCTCTGCAACTTAGTGAGACCCTGTTTCAAAATAAAGAATAAAAAAATAGGACTGGGGGTGTAGCTCGGAGGTAGAATGCCCCTGAGTTCAATCCCTAGTACCACAAAAAAAAAAAGAAAAGTGCAATAATTAAAATGGAATATTCACAACAGTGTTCCATACTAGATTTGAACTGTCAGAAAAGTCAGTAAAATTGAAGATAGGTTGAAAGAGAGTGTGTAATCCGAAGAATAGAGAAAAAAATTAAGAAAAATGAACAGAAATTCAGAAAAATATGGGAAGTAATTAAGCATACCAAAATACACGTAATGGGAATACCAGCAGTAGAGGAGAAACAGTAAGAGCATAAAAACATTCATAAAAATAATGGCTGAAAAATTCCCAAATTTAATGAAAAACATTCAAGATACATTGATGAAACTTGTGAATTCCCAATAGGACAATTACAAAAAGATCTACACCCAGTCAAAGCAAAGTAAAACTGTTCAAACACAAGGAAAAAGATAAAATACTGAAAGCAGCCAAAGAAAATAACTTGTCAAATACTAGGGAACCTCAGTAAGGTTAACAACTAACTTCTCATCGGTAATGATGGCAGCACTTTCATTCAATGGGATGACATATTCAAAACACTGAATGAAAAAAAAAATAGTCATCCAAGATTCTTATGCCCAGCAAAACCATCTTTCAAAAATGAAGGCAAAAGATATCCCAAAATAAACAAAAATTGAAAGAATTTTTTGTTAACAGACTCACCTTACAAGAAATATTAGTGGAAGTTCTTTAGGCAGAAATCAAGTAGAAATCATTCAAATTCACAAACAAAATCAAAGTGCACTGATAAGTATTTTTATATAATTATAAAAGAGTATAAATGAAAGTTTCTTCTTTTCTCTCTTAGGTTTAAAAGCAATTTTATAAACTACATACATATAAATTACTTTATTTTGGGCCTATGACGTAGAAATATGCTAATATTTGACAATAAATGTACAAAGTTAGTGGATGGGAACAGAATTTTATGAAAGTAAGGAAAAGATACCAGGCAAACCCACAGAACAAATGAAAAATCCACAAGAACACAAGCAAAAATGAAGAACACTCATAAGAATAGAGGAAGAAAGCCAGAAATGGTAAATAGGAAAGTTAATAATAAACTCTATAAATATATACTTGCTCTCTTTTTTCTCTCATCGTTAAATATTACTTAAAAGTTACTTTAGTTATGTAATAATGTGATTTCTTTCCAATTATTAATGTCATTAATGTTATTTGTTATATTAAAAGTATAGCAATGTGTTATTGCCTTATAACACATACAAATGTAATGTGTATAGGAGTAATGCTTTCATATCTCACTAAATTTGTTAGTGTGACTCTGAAGTCCATTCTAATGTTAGGATGTATATGGTAAGTCTGAGAGTGACCACTAAGAAAGTAAAACAAAATATGAAAAAAATTATTAGAGGAATTTAAAATGTGAAACTATAAAATAGATTACTGTTTGCCAGGACTCGGGGAGTTAAGGAGAAATGGGAGGAAGTGCGGGAAGTGCTAATGGTGTGGGGTTTCTTTGGGGGATGATGAAATATTTTAAAATGGATTGTGGTGATGTTTGCACAACTCCGTGAAAATACAAAACACCATTTAATTGTATACTTTAAATGAGTCAGTGGCATGACATGTGAATTATATACCAGAAAAGGTGTTACAAAGAAGGAGGAGAAGGGGAGGTGGGAGGAGGATCTTCCTAGACTGTTGAGCTTAACATGTTTACTGCCAAATCCATTTATAGAAAAATCTAGGGCTGGGATGTTGCTCAGTGGCAAAGCACTTGCCTTGCAAGTGCACAGCCCTGGGTTCGATCCCCAGTCCAGAAAGACAAAAAAAAAAAAGACCCAAAAAACAATTAAGATAAGAACACAAGAAAAATCTCGTAGACCACCCTTAAATTATGGAAGTTTCTAAGTGGAGAAAATAATTTATATCACTCTCCTTGACAGCTCTAAATGGATGGATAGATCAAAATAAGATATACCTAAGTATGAAGTTTGTGGAGAAAGGAAATACAGAAAAAGTTTTCTCAGGTAATCCCATGGAAGAGTTGGTGGACTCTCTTAGAAGACTCATCCCATTGGTAAAACTTTCAATTTAATCCTATAAAATGATAAAATATTTGTACTTTTGTACACAAAACATTTGTGCCTTGAGCTCACTGAGACGTGGCCTTGGGCTTGTTAACTCTATGCAACAAAAACCTGCTACCTGAGAAGAAGTCATTCCTGTTAAGGAGAGGCAGTGAATGTAACAGTCATGATTTCAATTTGTTGATAAAAATCAAACAAAATTAAACTATTTTATTAATGAGAAAAGTTACTTTAGTTATGTAATAATGTGATTTCTTTCCAATTATTAATGTTATTTGTGAAAAAACTAGACTGACAAGTATTTAGTCATATTAGAAGGAATCTCTGAAACTACTTTATCTAAAGTATATAAACAGAAATATTCTATCTAACCACTTGTTTCAAATAAGATCACAAAAATGTGAAACAGATAGATTCATTCAAATTACAGCATACAATTGGATAAGATTGAATTTTTTTGGAAGAAAATTGATAAGTGAAAAAGTTAGGTTACCAGAACAATTTAATCCGTGTAGAATTGTGACTTCAGATAACATACAGTATTATGTTCTTAGTAAACATCTCTTAATTCCCATTTAAAATTCAATTCCTTCTTTTTTAGGAGATGGCTCTCCACTTGCTCAGGATCCAGAAAGCCACCTTCTAACATGCAGGCAAATGTTGTTTTGTAGTTTAATTCTTAAATTGACAAGGTAAGCAAATACTTCAATCCTTTCTAATTAAGTAGTATCTACTTATTCTAATGAGTCCACTTAATTGCCTTGATACATCCAATTTTCGTTCTGAATGTGTAATCGAGTTGAAAAAAGTCATTTTCCAACTTGGAACACTTGGCCTGAATGGGAAACTGGTAAATATCCAGGAAGGTATGTCTCAAAGATGAGTAGGATTATAATTTCTTAGTAGTTAGTAGCTCCCAAATATCTCATTTTAATTTCATTTTTTGTTTAATGAAGTCACCTAATGAGATCACTTTTCTCCCCATTACAGCATATGACTAGAAGATACTTCATTGGCAAAAACCTCGGCTTCGTTTTCAGCAGAAGATGCTTAATTATTTTTCAAACATGAAGTGGACAAGAAAGAATAAACATCATCTTAAAATTTCTTGTAAAGCACGGATTGAGTGAATCTCTGAAATCATTTGACATGACGTAAGCATTCCCCAAATAAGAGACAGTACAATCAGTCTATCGTTACTCTCAACCTCCTATTACTAAACTTTATAATACATCTCTGGCTCTAGGATGTGACAGTTCACTAGTGTGTGTCTCATTAGCGCCACCTACTGAGTGCTGGTCTCATTTGGTAAACCGGAGTCACAAGTTAACTGCTTGTAAACAGAAGGAACCAAATCAAAGTTACAACAGCATGGCAATAGGATGGATCACGTTTCCGGCATTTTATTTTCATCCATTCTTCTTAACTATAGGCACTGTAATTGGAACAGTGTATGTCAGATCAGAAAAGCAGTTTTAAATTTCATTTCTATAAATATGACACTCAATTCGATTAAGAGGCTTTACCTTGACAAAAGTATTATTAAGCCATACCTGCCTTATGCATCTCTTGGGCTGATAAATATTTATATAAAATAATTTATGTGAACATTTTTGCAATTCATAAAACATTAAATACATAAACCATTTATGTAATTTAACCCATAATACAATGGCATTTTCAGGTTTTTTTATTTTCCAAAAAGTTTTAAATGCCACATGTGAACTTACAATTCAAGCTACCTGCCACTTTTAGGCTCAAGTGAGATTAGAATTTGGAAAAGCTGAAATATGTAATTTTATTGGAGAGAAATATTCTATATTAGATGGCTGGGAAGCCCTTTTATATTTTGGTCTCATTTTGATTAAAGGGGAGTAATTTAGAGTCTAAGGTTATATTTATTATTCAGTTTTAAAAATGGATTGAATCATTTTCTCTGTATATGGCACATGAAGACTTCAGTAATGAAAACAGAGTTGGTGATTCAAACTTCTAATTTTGCTGAAACCACTGAAAGATTCATGAAGCCCATGTGGAGTGTAATGTGGCTAAGTATCAAGTTCACTGACATTTGATGGCTAGTGAGATTTATCAAACAAATATTCTATATACAAAAAAATTTCGTCACAATATTTTGCTCTTTCATCATCTTTTTGTAGACCTTATTTGAAATAATAAAACAATAATAAAAACAACCATAAAAAATAATCCATGATAAAATAAAATTAAGTAATTCCATATATCTGATTAAATAAATTCATTGCACTAATTTTCCCCTACTATACACATAATGAAGGTAGAATATCAGGGTTCTTGTTTGCTTGCTTGTTTGGCAGTGCTAGGCATCGAACTCAGGGCTTCACTCATGCTAGGCAAACACTACCACTGAACTACATCCAGGGACAGAACATCGGTTTTGAGGAATCAAACCATACTCATGCCTGGCGTAGTGGCGCACGTCTGTAATCCCTGTAGTGGCACACAT
Source organism: Glis glis (assembly GCA_004027185.1). Classification (NCBI taxonomy): domain Eukaryota; kingdom Metazoa; phylum Chordata; class Mammalia; order Rodentia; family Gliridae; genus Glis; species Glis glis. The sequence goes on along the minus strand of PVJS01018663.1, from coordinate 14,510 downwards.
CTGTAATCCCAGTACTTGAGAGACTGAAACTGGAGGATTACAGGCTGGAGGCCATGGTAACTTAGTGAGACTCTGTTTCAAAATAAGATATAAAAAGGACTAGGAGTGTAGCTCATTGGTAGAATGCCCCTGTATTCAATCCCCAGTAACACACACACACACACACACACACACACACACACACACACACACACAGAGGCACGTGCTCACATTGCATGTTTTCTTATCTACGGTATCCAAATATAACAAGCAATCTTACAAAATTTGAAAGCATCTAAATACCCATAAACATTGAAATGGTTATCATAAGCATAAAAGATAACTGCCTGGAATATTACCTTTTCACACAGAGGCTTTGATATTTTTTAAATATAAACATAGACCCCAAATTGTAGTCAATTCCATTCTCCGCATGCAAATACGTTATCATTTAATGAAAATCATCTTCTGGTACAATTCCCCCTACATTCTCATGCTCATGGCTATCCCTCCTGACCCCCCAGAGGTTTCTCAGCATGAAGAGACCAATTAGGAGTAGTAAAAGCTTCACTCAAAGCCAATACATGCAGTTACAAAGTGTTCTGTAGAGGTTAAAAGACTGATATGAATTTGGTCCGCTGAATATAACCTGCAGTGATATTGCCAGAGAAGACAAGAATTTGAATGAGCCTAGGTTGGAAAACAAATTACTTTGTCGCCTTGAAGGCAATCTCAGTGGGTCAAGGCTAAGGCCCTTTTCTTTGGTATTGTGTAGAGAATCATCTCTATCACTTTTTTTTCCTTTTTCCTCAGGTAACTGGGTGGTTTTGACATTTTTGTGGTTTAATATTGTATTTTTTCACAAATGGTCTTTCAGAAAGTGGAAATTGTTCTCAGTAATTGAATAGGAATGATGGATTGTGCTAATAATATCTTTTTCAAAATCTACCATAACTTTAAATCAAATTTGGGGTATTAATAAAACTACTACCTTTCTCATATTTATTTTCTCTCTCTGGGTTTGTATGTCTATATATTTCTAGCTGATGTCAAGAATAGAAGAAAATGATACCATAGTTCAAGATATGTAGTCCTGTTAATATTTACTTAGGAGGTACTGATTTGATAATGATCATCAGTAGATATTTCAGTAAAAAATGCATTTGGATCTACAAATGTATTTAACTTGCCAAAACTTGAACTAAAGGAGAAAAACAGACAAGCCTTCAGAATAAGAATAATAACATAATACATAATTGTTGCGATAGCCAATAACATTTAACAATTCGGGTTCATGTGACTGGTAGCAAGCTAGGTGATTTATATTCATTACCTCTTGACCTATTCATAGCAAAAGTGTGAACTCCATATTATTATTACCATTTATCGGGTGACAAAACCAAATTTAGATTAATATAAATCTAAAATAATATACTCAAGATCACCCAGCTAGATGGAGAAAAAGAAACTTTAGTGAATCTCCATTCACTAAGCCAGGAAAATTGGCAAGGAGTTATATCCACAAAGATTAAGAGAAGTCAAGCATAAAAAGACAAATACCACATGTTCTTACTTCTATGTGGAGGTTAAAAAGATGATCACAAAGAAGTAGATTAGAATAGTGGTTATCAGAGGCTGGGAAGAGGAGGAAGGCAGAGAGGATAGTAAAGGAGTGCAGGGGTGTAGTGAACAGGAGCAATAACTTCTAATGTTGTATAACAATATAGAGTAACTGTGGTTGTCAACAATTAATTGTATATTTCAAAATAGCTTTGTACCTCTCCAATACAAAGAAATGATACATGTTTGACATGATGGATAAATCAATTGCCTTGATCTTGAATGTCCTTTAGATCTTGATTATTCCTCAAAGTCCCATGTATTAAGAGCTTATTCCCCAGGCTGGTGCTATTGGGGGGAAAGTAGTAGAACCCTTAAGACATAGGGCTTAATGGGAGGTCTTTACATCACTGGGGGAGTGCCTTCTGAAGGGATTGTCCCCTTCTTGTTCTCCTTTGCTTCCTGCTGATGAGGTGAGCAGTCTTGCTTTACTACATCATTATGTGTTGCTTTTCCACAGGCCCAAAAGCAATAGGGCCAATCAGTCATGGACTGGAATCTCCAATGCTTTTCTCTTTATAAGTTGAGTATCTCAGACATTTTCTTACAACAACAGAAAATTGACTAACACAATCTGATCATTACACATTGTATACATGTGTTAAAGTATCACACTATCAGATAAACGTGTACAATCATTGTGTCAATTAAAAATTATATGTGAAGTGTGTGCATTGGTGCATGTGTGCATTTAAAAAGGACTTTTGTATTTTAAAGGCACTTTTTGTTCCTAATACACTCAGAGTCATAATTTGTTCACCAAGCTTTATATCTTTGGAATTTTCTCTTCAAATGAAGTGGCATTCTCCCCCCTAATTTATACAAAGATATCAAGTGGCCTTGTATTATACTGGGTAGTGCCAAATATTCTGAAATTTCAGGAGAAAAGTTTGCATTCAGCTTTTAAAGGTAGGGAATTTAAAGTTAGCCTGAAAAAAATGAACATAACTTAATAGGGAAGGTGGGGAATGGGAGAGGAAAATAGGGCATATTTGATTTACATGTGGAAAAACCATAAGGTATATTTGAGGTTTAGTATGTAATGAACATGACTGAAGCATTGATTTTCCATCAGGATGGGACCTGAAATGCCAACTTGTGGAACAGAACACTAAAGTAAAGTGTGAAGTCAGTGGTCATTAAGCTATGGGGAGCCTTGAGGATTTAAAAGGGAAACAACAAAACCATAGATAGGATGATTATTCTGGCATTAGGTATAAACATTTTTGATCAGGTAAATAACAAGAAAAAGAAGACAATTGAGAAACTGGTAAGATCAGGCTTGAACATGCTAATGTAGAAGTAGTGGAAATGGAGAAGAGAGGTAATTATCAATAGAAGTGGATTTGTAATTCCTCCTGGAAACACTAGTTGTTTTTGTTTGGAGATCTAATATTTTTCTATGTGGTTATCAAATTATTTAAAAATCAGAGTCTTCTGGAATTTACATAGAGACAATGACTACAAGAAATTACCCAAAGACTTTAATTGTGATTTTAATAAATTAAGTCAGAGAAATATTTTGGTAACTCTTAATTTCTTGGTTTCACAACAAGGTACATATACCCGTAGTATATATCCACACCTATATAAAAATACCTGTTAAGTCCATAGTAATTATAGGAAACTGTATGTGGAAAATTTGGCTTGAAGGAAATATATAGAGTTATTAAAATCTTTTTGGACGTACAGAAGGTCCTTCAAGGAGTTCTGTTTTCATAATCTTTTAGGAAGGACTCTAGGACAAATTAGTATGACCATATATCCAGTAACCATCAGTCTTGAAATCCCACAAGGTTGCTTTTGAGTTCTATAATATTAGGAATCAAGGGAAATTACCAATATCATACCTGAGATACCATTTGATTCTAAAATTTTCTGTCTACCAAGGCCAGGAATTCATTCATACAGGGGCTTACTTTTTGTCAAGATCTCTTCATGTCATTTGACAGTTAATAAGCAATTTTTAGCCAGGTATTACTAGGACACATTCTTTTGTCCTAATACATGTTTCTGTTAGTAATTCAGTATTAGATTTTTTAACAGATATATTGGTACAAAGTCATCTTTCAGCTTATTATTGCTGTAATTTTTATCTACTGTTATGCAGTTAATCCATAACTATCATCATTGTCACTTAACCAGTTATACCAATATCATCATGATTAATATACTTAGAAACCTGCCACCTCACCAAAAATAATTCTATGCATACATTTTACAGATAAAAACTATTATTAGGAACTTGTAGCACATAAATTGATGTCTTAAATTGTTTATATCCCAATCTGGGTAACATAAATACTGGATTGATGGGCTTCCATTACTTTGTATGTATAATAGCACTTGTGATGATAAAGTCACTAAAGGTCACCAAGACATTTACAAAATCTTTCACTACACCTTGAAAAGTATATACTCCTGTCATATAAAGCTGGAAAAGCCATTCATTCTGAAACTATGAAAAATTAGGAGACAGTTTTAGTTTCCATGATCCATCAAACTCAAATAATTATAGTAAGTAGCATATTAATATAATCATCTCACATACAGTTTCATATTCTAGCAGCTTGAGTATATCTGAATCATGAGATCTATATTAACATTTTTAAAGATAAAATAGCAATACCAATAGTTAATTCACAGGAAAAGCAGGCCTTACATTTTTCTTACAAAAGAGAGCAAAGGTGATTTATAAATTAGGTGTTCATAACAGGGAGAGACATTAATCAGCTTCCAAAAGATAAATTTGTCCCAAGTTCATTATTATTCAAAGCACTGAATTTTCCCTGGTAACATGTCACACAGAGAATAAGAAACAGGAGTTCTAATGTTAGCCCAGCAATTTAGAATGAGATTTAATTCAGTAATCTGGAGTTTATGCACATAAGACTGATTATATGCACTAAAGTTCAATTCTAGAAGCATTTCATAAATTAAAGGAATGCTCTGTATTTAAATAATGCAAAATATGGTTCAGTATATACCAAAATTGAGAAGCAGTTACAGTACAGTGCTTTGCTAAACATAAAGCAATCATTAAATTCCCCCACACTAAAGGCATTTACAATTTCTCATTATGTCCAACATTGAAAAACAACAACAAATTGGGGATTTATAGAATTTATATTGATGAAAACTGGAATGAAGTCAGCAATAAGCACTGACAAATGAGTAGCAGTAAGCATGGGCTTTCTAAGTTGGACTTTGTAGCAAATCATTTCATTAAAAACACAGATTGTGAGCTGGGCGTGGTGGCTCACGCTTGTAATCCCAGTACTTGGAAGGCTGAGACCAGAGGATCCGGGTTCACAGCCAACCTCAGCTACTTAGTGAGGCCCTCCGCAACTTAGTGAGACCTATTTCAAAATAAAGAATAAAAAATAAGGTTGGGGGTGGAGCTCGGAGGTAGAATGCCCCTGGGTTCAAACCCCAGTACCAAAAAAAAAGAACCAAACACCGATTATCATATTTGTATACTTCTATAGATATTTGGTTCACATAAAAAAGAAAAATAAATAAAATTGGGCATGAATAAATTTTAAAATTTAGTATTTATCAGAAAAATGGATATAATTTTCCTATCAATAAATCTAAATGACCTACTTATGGTGCCATAACATCCACTAACTGGCTACTAAAGTGACTTGAAGTAACATGAAAACCTCAGCACACTGGCTGGTATAGCTAACACTCCAATTCTAATATATTTGTAGTCATCACTAATTTATTACTAAGATTATTAATCATGTGCACATAGCCAACCTTAATGCCTAAGTTCCTCATTTACTAATGGCAATGTGTGATTACTTCATATGAAAATCGTGTTTATATGGTGCCAATTGTCTCACAATGGAAAAACTCACCAATTGAAGAGTTTCTCTTATATGCTTTTACGTTTAGATAGAAATCATTTACAGGAAAAGGGCCCATGTCTGGATATCTTTTGAAATAGATGGACTATTCTAAGAATGGCAGGAGGCACAGAAAATCTGGGGAAGGTGATATGAATCTGAGAGATGGAATAGTCCACCTTCAGGCATTCCTGAAGGATAAACACCTCAGCTGTTTGGTTTATTATTTCAGAAGGGACCGTGTTCATTGACCTAGCTATCACTCCACTTTCTACACTTCCATCAAATCCTTTCCTCCTCTTTAAACTCTTGCTCAGCAGGCATTAAAAGTATTCAGGAGCACATGTATTATAAAGGTCTTTCAGTTAAAAAATATAAAACATTTCTAGACTCATTAAGCTTATACAGCTTAAGAAACATAAGGAAGAGAAGACAAAGAAACTATTTTAACAGTTGTACAACTGTTGATCTAATTGGGCGGCCTATATCAAGCCTCAGGGGCACCCAGAGCTACTATCTTTACTCAGACGCCAACATTCTCTTCTTTGTGCATGTCTTACATTCATGCTCCCCAAGAGTGATAGTCTGGGGATGGAGTGTCCCTCACAGCCTACATGTTAAAGGCATGGTTCCAAGTGTGGCACTACTGGGGAGGGGGGGGAAGATGGCCATTGGGGGTGTACCCTCGACGTGGATAATGGGACTCCAGCCCCTTCCTGTTTCTTTCTCTGGCCATGAGGCGAGCATCCTTGCTCCACTTCACATTCCTGCCATGATGTGCTGCCTCACCCCAAGCCCAAAGCAACAGGGCCAGTCAATCATGGACTGAAACCATAAATCAAAACAAACCTTTTTTTATTACAGTGTCTGTTTTTTCCCTCAGGTAATTATCATAGTGTTGGAAAGCTGACTAACCAAACAAGTATCTTAGCTTATGTTTCATATCAACAGATTTTGAGTTGATGAGACTGTCTGAAGAATGCTTATGGAAGAGAGCTTTCAGGCATTGCCCCCATAAGGAAGTGAGGAAGATCAGCCTGAATGGAGGAAGAAACATCTGCATTGTGCTTGTAACTGAAGTCTTGGTCAATCCCAAGGAGACCCCTGGATCTGGGCTAACTCTGGAGTATTGTTCTGAATTGGTATGAGAGTCGACTTGCATCAGCCAGTTGCTGGCCATATGTCACCCTCTAGGAAGGGACATAAACTGAAAATATTCCCAGCAGTGGGGGTTAGTGCCTAGGCGGGGGATCATAACATTCACCATATTTGGGTCCAGCTGACCCCATCTAAGTAGTACTATATATTCTATATAGAATTCAAACATGCACTGAATAATGACATACTGAGCAATAATACACCACATAATAAGACAGTGGTAGCATAAAACTTTAACTCCTAGTGACAACATAGACATCTTAGTTTGTGTAAGTACACTGTAGTATATTCACACAATGATGGAATCCCCTAATGATGCGTTTCTCAGAATGTATCCTCCCTATTGAGGAATTCATGACTACACTCAGAAGAATGTTACCTTAGTTGTAAGGCTAAATTTGCCCTATACCATGAGCCTATCTAAACCCACCTTAACAATGTTTAGATCCAGCCTCAAAGATAGCTAAATGATTTAGTAACCTAACTAAATGTCAGAACAAATTCTAACAATGTTTAAAGGAAGACAATAAAATCCAACTACCAATGACACAAAATCTACAATGTCAGGCAACCAGTCAAAAGTTAGCACGTATATAAAAAAGAGGAAAATATAATGAATAATGAGATCAATCATTATAAACACACCTAGAAATTACAGGTGTGATACAAATCTAAAATGAAGATGTTAAGCAGCTATTGAAATATGCTCCATCTGTTGAAAATAGGTACAGAAAAATTTTAATGTGATTATAAGAGAAAAAGATTATGAAGAAAGTCCCAAATTCATATTCTAGAGCAAGATTGATTCTAGAAAGGTTGGCAAGCTTTTTCTTAATAGGCCAAGTGGTAAATATTTTAGCTCTATATTATTTCAGGCAATCAGAGGCAATATGGAAATAAATGGGCCTAACTATGCAGTAAAACCATGTTGCATAAAAGAGACGGCAGACCCACAGGCCATAGACCTCTTCCTAGAGATAAAAATACAGCATCAGAAATTTAAGAAAAAATGTTCCAAGTAGGACTAAGTTCAGATGGGATCTTGTAGAAGAAAAGATCAGGGAAATAAATATATTAACTAACCACAAGGAAACATAATGAGAAAAATATTTAAAAGAAGGGCTATGGAAAGGACTAGTCACTGTCTTGGTCTGTTTTCTGCTGCTACTACAGAATACAGTAGTTCCCCTTATTCATAGTTTCACCTTCTATGATTTCAGTAACCAATAGCCAACCACTATCCAGAAACATTTAACGGAAATTCCAGAAGTAAACAATTCATAAATTTCAAATTGTGAACCATTCTGAAGTAGTGTGATGAAAATTCTCATCCTGCTCCTTCCTGCTCAAGAAGTAAATTATCCTTTAGTCCAGAGTATCCATTCTGCATATACTACCCACCCATTTTTCACATTGTAGCTACCTCAACTATATGGTAACATCAACTACTGAAATATTGGTACCATAGTGCTTGTGTTCAAGTAATCCTTACTTAGTAGCCTAGTGCTATGGTACATCCCTACATCAGTCACTTCACTCTAACTCATTTCTTAGGCATTGGATCATCTCACATCATCACAAGAAAAGGATGAGTACAGTATAATCACCTTTTGAGAGAGACCACATTCACATAACTTTTATTATAATATCTTGTTATAATTGATTTATTATTAGTTATTATTTAATTTCTTACTGTGCCTAATTTATAAATTAAACTTTGTCATAGGTACTAAAAACATTATATAATATATATATATATATATATATATCAGTACTATCTGTCTTTTCAGACATCATTTGGGATCTTGGGATGTATCCCACATAGATAAAGACTACTGTATGACAGACTGGGTAAATTATGAACAATAGAGATATATTTGGTTTATGGTTCTAGCGGCTTCAAAGACTAACAGCATGGTGCAGGCATCTGGTGAGGGCCTTCACCCTACATCACAACATGATGGAAGAGTAAGCAAGCATGTGTGAGACAGAGCGCGTAAATTGGGTAGAAATTGCCCTTTTTATGAGGAACCCACACCTGAGATCATTAACTCACTCACTCCTGTGATAATGCCATTAGTCTGTTTCTGAGGATAGAGCTCCCATGACTTGATCACCTCATAAAGGTCCCGCCCCTTAATACTTTCACAATGGCAACTACATTTCAACAGGAGTTTTGAAGGAGGCATTCAAGTCACAACAGTTACCTTTGGGACCATGTCAGGCAGTTTAACATATTTGTAATTGAAGTCCCAGAAGAAGAGAAGGAGGGGACAGAAATATACTTGAAAAATAATAGCTGTTTTTTTTTTAAATTGGATGAAACACATCCACAGATTCAGACAGCTCTACAAACTTCTGGCAGATGAGGAAATCGACAGAGTTGTTAGTTGATTTTCTAAGGCTTATTAATTACAACTTATGGCTCAAATGCATGTTTGCTGATATAAGAACCCAAGTGTCTATCTGTTTAGTATACATCTTGCCAATCTTGATAGAATGAGTCTTGTCCCCATGACAGGTGTAAAAATATTATTTATGAGAGACCAAGTATATAGGAGGCACTGTGCGAGATATTGCCCGGTATATTTTCATTTAATCATGACATCTGTATTAGGGAACAACTGTTTTCCCCATTTTATGGAAAAACTGAAACTAAAAAGTTAACATAGAATGTTTAGATAACAGTCACTACATTTTTTGTTTGTTTTTTGTTTTTGTTTTTTTTTTTTGCAGTACAGGGGATTGAACCCAGGGGCATTCTACCTCCGCGCTACACCCCCGGCCCTATGTTTTTATACTTTATTTTGAAACTGGGTCTCACGAAGTTGCGGAGGGCCTCACTAGGTAGAGAGAGAGAGAGAGAGACAAGGAGAGAGAGAGAGAGCTGAGGCTGTCCTTGAACCCGGATCCTCCGGTCTCCGCCTCCCAAAGTACTGGGATTACAAGTGTGCACCACCACGCCCGGCCCAACAGTCACTACTAGTAGAAAAAAAGACACAAACACAGGTCTTCTTGATTTGCAGGTAATGTTATATTTTGGAGCTTGGTTGTGTGAATAGAATATCCAAAAAAGAAACAGACATATGTGTTATGTAGCTAAAAACCAGACAGTTTGGAAATAAAAGCTTGCTGAAAAAGAAGGAATATAAGGCCTTCAATTTAACCATCAAGACAAACAACTGCTAACACCATTCAAATTACAGACACTAAATCTCAAAGGTAGTACAACGGCCCCATGTATGGTTATCATACCTAGAATCATAAATCCATAGAATTGTGAAATTACTTACACATCATACTATCCAGTCCTTTCCTGCTAAAGGAATGGAAACAAGTCCCAGAAGGTTAAATCATTTACCCGAAATAACATCATTGGTTATTGACCTTTCTACTAAGCCATCCCTGATTCCATTCCAGAAAATATAAATTATTCATGCAGAAAGATAAACCCAATTCTGGCAGTTCACAGATTTCAGTGCGATGTGAATTGGCTAAGGGTTGTGATTTATGAATCCAGGCAGCTCTCCAGATTGCCTTATCTCAGACGTCCTTCTGGGAAACATAGGATTCTGAGGACCTGAATCGACTTCTTTTCCACCCCATTCAACAGTCGTTGGGCATCTCATGAGGAGGAAGGTAAATTAGTGAGACACGATGCAAAATATTGAGAATAAAAGAATGTTAAAGAGGAAATTTATATTGAGATAATTCCCCGTTGTTTGCCAGATATAACATATGTCGAGGATGTGACCATACCCTGAAGGACTAAATAAAAATCATGACCAATGTTAAGCAAATTCTGTGCAGCACACATCTCTACCTCATACATGCATATAGATGCACATACATGCACACACACACGTATTCTTATGGAAGCTCCTTGAAGGCAGGGATTCTCACCAATTCTCAACACCTAGCACAGCAGCTGACACTACAGGTGCTCAATATTTATTGAATAAGTGAAAAAAAAGGTGAATAAGCACAAAATCATAGGAAAGTATGACTGCAAAGCAACACATGTAACTTACTTTTTTAATTTTGAACTTTATTGAGTTATCTTTGATAAGTAATTATATATATTTTAGGTGTACAACATAATGTTTTCATGTTCATATACATTGAGAAATCAATCACTATAGTCAACCTAATTTACATAGCTATAACCTTTCATAGTTACCTTTGTGTGTGTGTGTTTGTATGTTTGTGTGTGTGTGTATGTGTGCAGTGAAAACACTTAGATCTTTTTAGCAAATTTAAGGTTTACAATACAGTATTGGTAACTATAATCAATTGTTGGACATTAAGTCACCAGAACATATCTTCTACAACTGCAACTTTGTAGCTTTTGCCTCCCCATTTCCTCCTCACCCTGCCCTACACCTGACAACCACCATTCCGCTATCAGTTCCTATGAGTTTTGTTTTTGACGCCACATATAAACGAGGTCATGTAGTATTCATCTTTCTGTATCTGGCTTGTTTTACTTAGCATGTTGTCCTCTACTTTCATCCAGGTTGTTGCAAATGTCAGGATTTCACTCCTTTTTTTTAAAGTCTGAAAAATATTATGTGTGTGAATTTGTGTGTGTGGGTGTGTTTGTGTGTACAACAGTTTCTTTACATATTTATCTGGATGGGCATTTAGGTTGTTCTATATCTTGGCTATTGTTGAATAATGCTTCACTGAAGTGCAGATAGCTCTACAAGATACTGATTTCATTGCCTTGGGTATGTACTCAGAAGTGGGATTCCTGGATCATTAGGTATCATTAGGCATTTTATGTTTGTAAAGGCACTTCCATACTGTTTTCCATAAAGGCTGACCCAATTTACATTCCCCAAAACAGTGGACAAGCCTTCCCTTTTCTCCAAATTCTTGTTAATATGTTGTTTGTGTTTTAGTTTGATAATAACCATTGTAACAGGTATGTGGTGATATTTCATTGTGGTTTTTATTTGCATTTTCCCCAAGATTAATGAGTACCTTTCCACATACCTCTTGACCATTTGTGTGTCTTCTTTTAAAAAAAATCTCTTCGGATCTTTTTCCCATCCTATTATCCAGTTACTTGGATTTTTTTTCTGCTATTGGGTTGTATGAGTTCCTTATAAATTTCATATATTTTAACTGCTTATAAGATATACAATTTGCAAATATCTTCTCCCACTCCATAGATTGTGTTTTCACTCTGTTGATTGTTTCCTTTGCTGTGAAGAAGCTTTTTAGTTTGATGCAGTACAATTTGTTTGGTTTTCCTTTTGTTGCCAGACCTTTTAGGATCATATTCAAAAATTTATCCCCAGACCAATGTCAAGAAGTGCTTCCTTTGTGTTTTTTCCAGTGGTTTTACAGTTTCATATTTTATGCTGCAGTCCATTGTCCATTTTGAGTTGATTTTTCTATGTGATAAAATAAAGATCCAATTTCATTCTTCTTCATGTGGATATCAAGTTTCCCAATTTACTGAGAAGATTACTGTCCCTAATATATTTTCTTGGCATCCTTGTTGAAGATATAGATGTGTAGACTCATTTCTGGGTCCTTTATTCTGTTCCATTGGTTTATATGTCTGTTTTTATGTCAATACCGTACTATTTTGATTACTGTTGCTTTGAATCCATTTTGAAATCCAGAAATGAGATGCTTCCAGCTTTGTTTTTCTTGCTCAAGATTGCTTTGGCAATTCAGGATCTTTAGTAATTCCTCATGAATTTTAGAATGGTTTTTCTACTTTTATAGAGAATGCCAATGGGATTTTGACAGAGATCCTACTGAATCTGTAGATCATTTAGGTAGTATGAACATTTCAACATTATTAATTATTTCAATTCACAAACATGAATGTCTTTAATTTATCTGTATCTTCTATAATTTCCTTTATTAATGTTATATAATTATTAGTGTACAAGTCCTTCACCTTTTTGGATAAATTTAATTCTAATTAGTTTGCTTTTTAATTGCTATTGTAAACAGGGTTGTTTTATTAACTTCTTTTTCAGATAGCTCATTATTTGTGTAAAGAAATACCACCTACTTTTGGATGTTGATTTTTGTATCTTTCAACTTTTCTGAATTTGTTAGTTCTAACAATTTATATAGGGAGTGTTGATTCTTTAATGTTTTCTACTTATATATCATGTTGTCTGCAAACGGAGATAATTTTACTTTTGCCTTTCTGATTTGAACTTTTTTTTCCTAATTGCTCTGGTCAGGACTTCTAGTACTATCTTGAATAGAAGAACGGGCATCTTTGCCTTGTGTGAGATCCTAAAGGGAATGCTTTCAGTTTTCCTACATTGATAATGACGTTAACTATGGGCTTTTCATATATGGACTATATTGTGTTGAGGTAAATTCTTTCTACATTTATCTTTCTGAGATTTTTTTAATCGTGAATTGTTTGCTTTTGTCAAATGATTTTTTGCACTTATTGAAATGATCATTTTTTTTACCTTTCATTCTATTAACATGATGTGAAACACTATAATAACAGAATGGAATGTAAAAACCACATAGTTGTAGAATTTCCTAATGTAGGATAAAAATCACATCAATGATGTGGTTATAATATCCTTTACATCACTTAAATATTTATGACACAACTAATGGCCATCTCAGTTAGACAAAAAATACCTTAAAAATCTTAAAAGCATCATCTCAGAAAAAAACCTAATCCAAAAACAGCAGTGAATTTATATGTAGAGAGAGAAATATGTCTTTAAAATAATTGTATGATGTTTTCCAAACTAAAGTATTTTAATCCAATACATAGAAACACAAAAACATTGATTAATAGTGTTATATCAGCAAAATAATTACTAGTATGTATTAGAGGAGCCAGACACTGTTTAAATTATAGAAGACTTCTGGCTACTCAACTTTCTTTGAGTAGGAAGCAGTCTGAGGAAGCGATTCAGCTTCTAATACACCATTTTTTCTACTATAAAAGAGATGATGCTTTCAGCCAAGAATACAGGCCATCGAAGAGCTACAGGCTGTTGACAACCACGGACCCAGGAGCCACTTCTGTTAAGCAAGAAAGTACAACAGATAGAAAAGCTTTCAGGGAATAGTACTATGCCTTGATCATTCACTGGCCTCCAAAGTAGGACCAACTGTCAATATTCTTCCCTGTGAGATTTCAGAATTGTTATGGAGCAACAACAGTTGTATGACTCCTGTTCTTCCACTTCGGAAGTGTCTACCGTAGTCATCCTATCCCTGCATCACCATTATATGTTGTTGCTGAAGAGAAGATGACAAGTCCTTCTTCATCCCCAAATTCTGGATCAAGAGGAGTCACACCTGAGCCATATCCAGAAATAATGCAATTCACAAAACATAAACTTTAACATTCATGCTACAATTAGATGAGAGTCGTGGCATCCTGGGGTAATGGTGAAGATATGTAGAAAGGATATAAATATTTCTGATAGAAGATTTGGAATAGAATACCAAAGCAGCCACAGAGTTTTTCTGGTTCTGTACCCATACCTCTGTAATGTGACTTTGCACATCCATGAAGGGTTGGCAGCTATTTCTCAAATCTGGTTTGATATTATATTGCAACTTACTTTGCCCACTGTAAGATTAGCAAACATGTACAAAGAAAAGGCCTAAGCAATGCCTGTACAACAGGAACTACCCTCTTTTGCTACTTTTGGAAACTTGCAAATATAAGCATGTAAAGAAGCCAGGTTGTGCTGGGCATGGTGGCGCACGCTTGTAATCCCAGTACTTTGGGAGGCAGAGACCAGAGGATCCGGGTTCGCGGCCAGCCTCAGCTCTCTCTCTCTCTCTCCCTATCTCTCTCTCTCTCTCTCTCTCTCTCTCTCTTCTTAGTGAGGCCTTCCACAACCTCGTGAGACCCGGTTTCAAAATAAAGCATAAAAAATA
>PVJS01018662.1:16648-34723 GCA_004027185.1 Glis glis | reverse complement strand
TATTGCTGAGTAGAATTCCATTGTGTGTATTTCCCATAATTTTGTAATCCATTCATCTGTTGATGGACATCTAGGTTGGTTCCATAATTTGGCCACTGTGAATTGTGCTGCTATGAACATGGGTATGCATATATTACTGTAGTTTTCTGGTTTCAATCCCTTTGGTATGATACCCAGTAGTGGAATAGCCGGGTCATATGGTGGATCCTTTCCCAGTTTTCTGAGGAATCTCCACACTGATCTCCACAGTGGTTAAAGAGAACGCCAACAGAATGGGAAAAGATCTTTGCAAGTTTTTTTTTATTTCTTTCATCTTTTCTAAAAGCTAGATTTACAATCAACCACTATTGGGATAACTGGATGATGAACCTGTGTGTGCATGCATATGTTGATTATTCATTCTTTCCTACCTTCAGAACATGTCGGGCATATGTGCCACATTGGAACATTCACCTAAGATTATCCTCTTCACGTGTCATATGGAGGCACTAAAATTAAATACCTTATAAGTTTGTTTGTGAAATTTAATTGAGATATAGCATGTAAGCCATAAGTATATTCTGGCCTATCATACAACTCTCATGTATTTTAACTAATTATTTTACTAATTATTTTAAAAGAATAGGAAAAGCAAACAGCTAGTATTGTTGAACTTAACTGTATACTTAACTGGCCATGGTGGCCAGAAAACAGGCGAGTTGGCATGTTATTTATTTCTGCTTATGTGATCTCAGTATGGGAAATTTTCCTCTTTCATCCCATCTACCCCCTCCCCCAAATTTGATGCCTTTGGAGCAAGGTAGTTTGGTCAGTGGCCAGTTTGTGTCACTAACCGTCCTAAATGCCACTTCTCCCCCTGGTTCATTTCACAGCTGGTGTATTTTCAAAGGTCTGACTTTTTCGTTTGGGTTGTCTCTTATGATCCAGCACCTCACTCAGTTCGGTCCAATTTAATTCAGTTCAGTTCAGTTCAAAGAAAAACAAATCATATGGCTTCTACAATATGATACAGAGATGATTAAGGCAAGATCCCGCCTCCAGTTCCGTGTAGCCTTTCCTTGTTCCACCTGGGGTCACAATGTTGATAATCTCCTTTTATAATTGGAATTTTAGCTCAGTCGTTATCATGCTGCCTTCTTACCTCGAAGAGGCCCAAGCAAATTAGAAATCTGGACAGCTAGCTGACCCTAACGGGGCAAGAATAGCTGTCTCTGAAAATTCATTCATTATGTGCAAACAAGGAATTCTTCAAAAGAATGGTTAATCTTCAACTGCATCAGGAATTTAATAAAGCTGTATGAGTCAGGGGTATTTTTCAAAGGCAATAATGAAGCTGACATTAACTGGCCTTGCTCTTTAAGAGCGAAATCCATTCTCTTGTTTCCTTCTAGTGTGTTCCTACCAGAGGCTAACTCAAAAGCCTCCATCAAGATCATTTTCTTCTCCCATTCTCTAAACTCCCACCCTTTTGTTAATGACATTATCACTCTGGGCTTCATTTAGGAGCCTAAACACTTCCCTCTGTTTGCA
This sequence comes from Glis glis, assembly GCA_004027185.1. Lineage (NCBI taxonomy): Eukaryota > Metazoa > Chordata > Mammalia > Rodentia > Gliridae > Glis > Glis glis. The sequence continues at coordinate 33,193 of PVJS01018662.1, read as the reverse complement.
TTTGGAATAATAACAACTCAAATACCACAGCCATGAGGGAGAATTGAGTCTTTATAAAGCAGGTATACATTCTGCCCAGATGCCATTGTTTTCCAATGAAGTAACATGTTCATCTGAGCCTAACATTTCTGCACTACCCTGTCCATGTAAGGTAAAGAGTAGACTTCCAAGAGGCAGTAGCCTCATTAGGCTAAGATTCCGTTATGTCTCAAACTGATTTGACAGTGAAAACAGACGGAGGAGAAAGAGAAGGGAAACCGAGATGCCAGAAACAGAACTCAATGATTTGGTAGCAAGGCCATATCTTGTTTCATGTGCTGTACTAAGATATTACGTAGAATTGCTAAGATTGCAATGCATTTGATGTTAATAAAAGCTATTTTGAATCCTCTGAATCCCTCCTGTGCTGCTTCCAATGCAGAAACAGATTCCTTGTCCAGATGAGTGATTTTTCAATATTAATGTGTTTTTTCAAACAACCAGGTATGGGCTTTCGAGTTTTTAAATTGTGCATCTGTGTTCTTTTTTACTAATTTTATGCTTTTATCATGTTATGCCCTTGTTCTAATTTCTTTGGGTTTAATTTGTAGTCATTTTTCTAAGTTCTTGAGATAGTTGCCTAGATAATTGCTTTCAGCTTTTCTTTATTAATGCATACATATATGGCTATATATTTTCCTCTAAGCATAGCTATAGCTGATCAGTGACTAAGAAAAAATAAAGTAGTGTGGGTAAAGAGCCAGAGCAGCTATGTCTGACATGAGCTGCCCTCACATGAGCTTTGTAAGGTTTAGCATATAGCTGTTAGCTGCCATGTTTCTTTCAGCATCTGGGAGAATAAGGGAGTACATTCTACTCCATACCAACATTCCTAGTTTCTTACCTTGATTATAGGGGAAAAGGCCACTGACTAAGCGAACTCATATTTTTATAACCTCTACCAGCTATTATTCTGAGGCTTAGGTAGAAGGAGGACTTTCTTGCCCCCCTCAGTAAGAGCTGGACTATATTCTCATACATCTATGTGTACTTCCCCTTGAATTCTTCAGATGCCATTATTCTCTGACCATTTTAAAGCAGACTCTTACTTTTCCAAATCCCAGTCAGTCCCATCTGCCCCTTATTGATCAGATAGTTGTTTTTCCATTGCTTCAAAGAAAGCAGATCAGAATGTTACCAGGCTATACATCTAGAATACACGCTTTACAGTCTATCTGGAATACACAAATGGCAGTATGTCTAGAAAATACATTTTTAGCATATACTGAGAACATGTGTTTTATTCACTTTTAAATAGACTTTTATTGGTGCATTGTAAGTCTACATCATAATGAGGTTCAGAGTGATAGGAACATAGGTGCACATGGCACATTTTAGAAACCAGTGCCCAAAGAACATTAGAAAGTTGCCCTCTGCACCTTCAAATCCTGTCCCCATGAGGTAGAAAAATCACTGCATTTCATGACCCCCCCCCTTTCCTTAAACCCATTCCTTTCTTTGTGAGAAAAATAAAATAAATGGGCCGGGCGTGGTGGCGCACACTTGTAATCCCAGTACTTTGGGAGGCGCAGACCAGAGGATACAGGTTCGCGGCCAGCCTCAGCTCTCTCTCTCTCTCTCTCTTTCTCTCTCTCCCTGTCTCTCTCTCTCTCTACCTAGTGAGGCCCTCCGCAACTTCGTCAGACCTGGTTTCAAAATAAAGTATAAAAAAATAGGGCCGGGGGTGTAGTGCGGAGGTAGAACGCCCCTGGGTTCAATCCCCGGTACTGCAAAAATAAATAAATAAATAAATAAATAAATAAATAAATAAATAAATAAAATAAAATAAAATAAAATAAATGAAGCAAAAGTCCATAAAGATATTTTTCCCCTTACACTGCCTCCAGAACACCGAGACACTCAGATGAAATCTTCCAATTTTTATTCAACTGGAATTCCATTTACCTTCACTTGTCTGTTAAAAGAACCAGATTTTGTTAAGGTAATAGGCCAGAACAATGGATATTTGGAAAGTTGGGCACAACTTCAAGTTAGCCAGGTCATAGTTATTGACACATCCCACTGTTTCTATTTGTAGATAACTGATTGTATTTCCTTTCTTAGTTATGGCACAAAGTGAACATCTTTCTTGGCTTTCTCAATAGTAAGTGTGAAATTTGGAAGAGGGTTGATTACTAATAATCATAATTCTAATACATTTTTAGAAATTAACAATTTTCGCAAATTGTAAATTTTGAAACAACTTTCTTAAACTTTTAGTGACATGTGTATAAGGAAAATATAATGAATATTCATATCCTCACCACTCAGATTTTAAAATATCAATATTAATTTACATTTATTTTTCACATAAAAAATTTTTAAATACAAATATAAACCCAGTCTCCATTCGCTGTATTTACCTAGTATTATAATCATTTTCTCTCTTCAAAGGGAACATCTTTAGGCCATGAAGAGTTCTTTAATTAAAAGGCGAAGATATTAACATTGTTTACCCTTCCCTCAAAAATTACTAAATTTGTACATATAGTAACCAAGTATCTGGACCTTGGAGTCAAATGGATATTGATATAAGACCTGATTATTACAAACAACTTCTGACAACTCAGATAAGTTTATCTTACTTCTTTTGGCTTAGTTACCTCATCTGTAAAATGACCATAATTATCTCATAGGTTCTTATTTTTATAAAAAATGGGAAGGGGAGAAATTATAAAAAGTACTTATCCCAGTAGCTGAATAAATGTGGTTGAGTATGTATTAGTATATACAACATACACACATACACATACACACATACTCTGTGAAGTCATGATTGTATTCTCTTGATGGAAAAACTAACAAATAAAAGACCATCATTCGTATTATTAATTAAACTGTGATAATAGTTTCTATAATTCTATAATATTTGAAGTATATGTCAAAACTCAGGTTTTAGACAATGGTCTTATTTTCTCATGGTTTATTTATATTCATTAAAGCATGAGTTCTAGTTTCACCAACTTTTTTAAAAAAAATTGGAGTAACATACTGTATAGGTGGTATTCAGTAAAGCTGTGTTTTATACTGAATCAAATTAGTTAAGGGGCTTAAATAACAAATATTTCAGAATAACTCATCTAATATACTAAAAACCTAGGATATATATATATATATATATATATATATCATAAATGCTTGAAAACTCATCTCTCTGCGATGAACCATTGTGAATATAAATAATCCTTTCTACGACAGATATATTTCAAACACACACACATATCAAATAGCAAGTACCAAAATTGGAGTGTTTATAACAAACTCTCAGACTCCATCAACTAAAAGGATGCACTAACAAGAAGTGATTACAAACTAAACTCCTTTAGATTAAATTACATGGAAACTTCCATTGCTAGAAATTCAAGTATTTGTCTAGGCAGACAGATCTTCTCATTGCTATTGCAGTTGGCATAAATAGAAACTTTCTTTAACCTAAGAAAAAGAGTAAATTAGGAGTTCTTGTATTCTTCTTCTTTCCCACATATTTTGTTTGTCAGAACTCCCCACTCTTGTCACCTTCAGGAATAATAATAGCTGTAATACGATGAAACTATAATGTTCATACTTATTATGAACACATGCTATCCTTAGACATTATTTTGCCCAAATCTGTCATGGTTAGCTATAACCATAAGAAGTTGTGGTATACACAATCCAAGTCATCCAAAAGGAAATGAAACCACATCTTCCAACTCTTAGATCCTTGCCTTTCTACTTACACAAATTGTCTCCCTTAACACATGCCAGAGAAATTGGTTTCCGATTCTGCTATAGCTTAGATCCAATGCCATAAGAGATCAAACCAGTAGCTGCCAAGTTGATGCACATTCATTTTCAAAGAAGTTGTATAACTTGAGAAGAGAAGGCCCAAACCCTAAAACAGTAGTTCTCAATTCTGACTGCATAATGGTACCACCTGGGATGATACACACCACTAATTCCATTCCTGGGTTTCTCATGGAAAGATTCTGAGTTCATTTGTCTGGGATGAAGCCTAGATGTCATTATTTTTCAAAGCTACACAGGTAATACTAATGTGCAGACATGGTTAAGAACTGGTGCCCTAAAACCCAACAGTAAATAAAAGGAATTCACACCGGTAGAATCAGGTTTACCAGAATTTAATCAGCAAAGGAAATCACTGGAAAATTGAGAGGTAACAGAGGTAGATAGTATTTTTTATATAACTCTTCAACAACCTTTGCTATTTGATTCCCATGTAGTTTCAAAGGAAACTGATAATTTCTCCATGGTTAAAAATTAAGTGTACTGTCATAGACAAGGGGAGCCTAAAAAGACATAGCAACTAAAAATGTAATATTCTGTTATGGATGGTATTCTAGAACAGAAAAAGAATATTACTTAAAACTAAGGAAATTAGAATTAATTAAATGTAAAAACATACCAAGCTATTGTTAAATGTTAATAAGAAGAGAAATTGTAGTGTAGGTTGATATATGAAAACTCTTTGTATTATCTTTTAATTTTTTTATTTGTTGTTGTTGTACTGGGGATTGAACCCAGGGGCATTCTACCTCTGAGCTACACCCCCAGCCCTATTTTACTTTTTATTTTGAAATAGGATCTCACTAAGTTGTGGAGGGCCTCGCTAAGTTGCTGAGACTGGCCTTGAACCTGTAATTCTCCTGTCTCAGCCTCCCAAGATCTGAGATTATAAGCATGTGGCACCACACCTCTCATCTATGAAATTTTTATTTTGAAAAGCAAATATACTAAAATGTTATGTTCAGCTGCTATAAATATAAAATATTACATCAACATTCTTCCTAAGTTAAAAGGCAGTACATGATTAGCACTTTTATTTATAATTTATGAAGTTACTATTTCTCTAACCACAGTCCTGCATTTGTTATTCCAAATTTTGTTTACAAAAATCTACATTAAAGATGTATTATAAATAATTCATAATTGTAGACATTTTTTCAAAACAATTTGAAAGGATATACAATAAAATAAACAATAAAAGTGTAAAAATGAAAAACAAAATATCAATACTGCACAGAAAAGACATAAAAGAGAAATACAGTGTTTGGAAGGGGAAGCAATGGCTCTTATTACTAGCAGGAGTGAAATTAATTCACTAAGGGGTAGGACTGACATTACCTTAAAATTCCCCTTGACTACTAGATTATTTGTAACTCCTATTAATATATTAAGAATTTTAATACATCAGTTGTCACTGTTTTCAAAGTTGTAAAATTGAACAGATGGAAAATATTAAATAGCGTGGGCGGCTTGTCTTGGCATTGGAGATTGAATTCTATAATGTGAAAAAATTCTATTGAATTTAATTTTACCTATTCCACCAACACTCCCACCCACCTGCTACTCTGCCCAGAAGGGGAGAGGCTGGCTGCTTGGAGTGCTCATGCATGCATTTGTCAACACAGTTTCTCTCACTCTTCAATTCCACAATCCCTCACAATAGAGTTAATAGTGAAGCATGTGGGCAATTTTGCAATCTCCCCATTAAAATACTGAAACCAATATCAAATTATTAACTTATGGAGCAGAACAAATCAAAGGAGAATCCCATTTCAATAAAACTGAGAGAGCCTCAGGAGATGGCAAAGACTGCGATGAGCCTACACCAAAAATCAGCTTGAAAAGAGAAGTGGCTTACTGGTGTCACCACTGGTCAGATTCTCAAAGTATCTTTGATGTAACACTTATCATAAAGATACTGATTTTCCAGTGCCTTGTAGGTCAGCAGTATGCTGATTGGAAAACAAAATTTCCTGGGAACAAGAAAAAAGTAAGACAGTGCTATGTTTAGGATCAGATAAAACTAGGTTTAATCCTTAATCCTGTCTCCTACTAGCTGTGAAAGTTTAGGCCAAGTGCTTAACTTCTCTGGGCTTCATGTTCCTAGTAGGCAAAATGAAGATAACAATGAAAACTTCATTGGAGTTTTGTAAGAACTAAATTATATAACATAAATGCTTAGCACTGTCTTAAAATGTTGGCTTGAATTGCCTAACCATAGATGCAGCCATATGCACTTAGTGAATCATTTGTCCTTGCATTGGGTTTTCTGGCACAAAAACTGGAGTTCTATGTCGCATGATAATATAGTATCTCCTAATAAATTTCTCTGTGACACTTACATCTCATGATTCTATCGAAGAGTCAGTATCTTACTAATAAATGTTTCAGTTGGCATTCTCACTCCTGTAACCAAAAAACATGATGACAACAACTTAGAGGAAGTTGCTCGCAGTTCTGGAGATTTCAGGAGTTTAGTCCATGTTTGGCCAGGTAAAGTCTGCAGAGTTCAGGGCATGGCGGTGGGAGGCAGAGAAACAGAGCAAGTGCTCTGCTCTCATATCACAGAGGCTGGAAGCAAGAAGGGAGGGCACACGCACAAGGGGAGAAAGGACTATTTATAATCCTCAAGGCCACACCCCCAAGGAGTCCTCCTCAGCAGCCAAGCACACCTCCAATAGGGCTGCCTTGTGTGCACGAGGTCTAGGAGGACATTCTAAATCTAAACTATAACAAATAAAAATACTCTTAAAAGAAAATCTATTTGGAATATCAGTATTGTTTGTGTTAGTTTATTTTTCTCTGGAATCTGGGAATTCCACTTGTGGAGATATCACAGGTAGTTCAGCCCTGCTTAATATGAGCCATGAGTTCCAGATACAGTAGACTGGTACTCAGCATCCATTCTTTTTCTAGGTGATTTTTTTTTAATTTTCAAGCCTGGAAAAGCAAAAGCTACCATTCTAAGCTTCTCTAGTAGTTATGGTTCTGGACAGAGATTGCATTATTACTCACTAGATATGTTTACCTAGAATTTGAGAAGTGGTGGCGAGACAGGGGCCATCTTTCTTCAGTGACAATTCTAGACACAAAATCAAGAGAAACTTGAGTGTTGAGAGGCAGTTCTAGAAGGTAGGATCATAGTTTGCTTCATGAATGCTGGTGTTGGTGGTGGCGATGACTCTGGCACAAGCTGTAGACTTGCAAGTTTGAATTCAGTAGTGCAGCAGCTGAACCCCACTGCTCCAGCATTCCAACAACACTGTAAACTCTTAATAATGGGTACAAAATCTCTTTCAGAGGGAAATACCTAGAGTCCTTTCTGCTTCCTGCAATGTACTATGACTAGTAGATTAGGTAACTCTCAGGAGGACCTAGGCTTTTGATTTCCTTCTTTCTCGAATGGGAGTAACAGTAGGAAATGATAAACTAGATAAATATTAGCATCTATTCCAGCTTTACAATTGCTGTGGTCTTGGTAGTCATCTCCATGCTCAAAGGTGAACAATAATTTGGATTTGATGGCCATATATCTTCTCTTTCCACATCCAGGTTCCTTCCTCACTTTTTCTGACCCTCCTCTGTGTCCCAAAGGCTCATCTTTGTGGACTACAGACATAGCGTCCCTGCTGTCTGATTACTAGGTGGACTTGGCCAATACAAGTCACCAGCAAGAGACTAATGAGGAGAAAGGACTATGTTTCAGGATGTATGTTCTCTCAGGTCCTCTTTTCCAAGTGGCCTTGGGTTGAAAACTTCTTTTGTTAAGGAACATGCTCTCCATAGGCAGGCCTCTCCTCAACCACAATTATTTGAGTAGTTCTGGTAACTATTTGTTCTTCTTGATGATTTAGGCCTAAATAAATGCTTTCTGTTGTAGCTAAGCAGTATGACCATGCCATTCCTTATTGATTTATTTTAACCCTGCCCACACCTTCATAAATAATCGTTTTATTAAATTATCCTCAATTTTAGCATGCCATCTATGTCCTGTGGCACCCTAATACAAATAAGAAAGTAAATGAGTGCTATGATCAAAAAAGACATAACAAAGGAAAACCTCCATGAAGTCGCACCACAGGGTACCAAGCTAAGCCTTGGAAAACTCACGTCCTTCAGTGTGGCTGAGTTATCCCCTTTCTGTGCACATGTGCAGCTATCAAATCCCTGCCCATAGACATTATGTTCCATACTGAGTTAATCATCTTAGATTATCCCTGTATTTTGTCACTCCATTTCAAACTTCAGTCGCTCCCTATTGCTTCAGAATCTTCTAAATCTCTTAACTTGGTATTTCAGAGTATATGTGTTTCCCTGAAATATATTCATAGCTTTATGTTTTAAGCCATTTATTCATTAGAGGATCTACCTTGATTTTCTTTTTTTAAAAAATAAATGTATTTAAGTAAAAACATAAATCAATATAAATCAAATTAGTTACTTCATGCTACAGTTTTTGCTTATATAATGCATACATTGAGACAGCAATGTGTGTGTGATACAAATTAAACCCAGGCCTGATCTGATTTCTGTAACATTGATATCTATGTACTAAATTCAATCACGATTTTAAAATAAAACAAAGTACTATTAGAACTTCACTGAACAACTCAAGCTGTTATGTTAGTTACAAGGGAGTTTATAATTGATTGGACAATATATGCACACAGCTAGAAAAATTAATAATGAATGATCTTTAACAAAATAGGTATGGAACTTTTGTCTAATAACTTTATTAAAGACACTAGAAAGAATCATAATATGGATGAAAGTGAAAACTCAAATCTTTTTGTTTTCACCTTGGAAAGGAGGGCTAAATGTGCAATGTGTGCATGTATGATGTTCATACCCTGACATATATCAAAATGTATAATTACAATGCACCAATAAATGAACATAAAAATTAAAAACAAAGAAATCAATATAAGTGTTCATTAACTGATATGGGGATGAAGAGAATGTGACACACATACAAAATGAAATACTATTCTGCCATAAAAAGATGAAATCCCATAACTTGTGGCAATGTGAATGGAACTGGAAGTCATTATGTTAAGTGAGATAAGCCAGGCACAGAAAGAAAAGTACCACGTGATTTCACTCCTACAAGCACTCTAAAAAAGTTGACCTCATAGAAGTTGAGAGTAAAATGCTGGTTACTAGTGGTTGGGGAGAGTAGTCAGGAGGGAGGGATCAGGAAACGTTAGTCAATGGGTACTAAATTATGGTTGCATCGGAGAAACAAGTTCTTTTGTTCTACTGTACAGTAGGGTGACTTTAAATAATTATTATGGACTATATATTTTGAAAAAATCTAAAAAAATGATTTTGAATGTTTTCACCATAAATAAATGTTTTGATGAGATATGATCTACCTTGATTTTCTATCCCTGAACCTTGGTCTACAGTTATCACTTTGCATTGCCTTCCCAAATTTAACCCAATTTGCAAAGGCTAGCTCATGTTTTATCACTTTCTTATGTACTATAATAATCAGTGTAATCTCTTTCTCAATTAGTGTTAGTACACTTGGAAAAAGAATATATAATGCATTAGTTTTATTGAATTATATTATAACTTAAGTTGATTTATTTTATTTTGTCTCTTTAATTATAGTGCAAATCAGAGTTAATATTTATTGAATGTTTCCTGCACATTAAACATTTTCTTAAGCACTTATCACATTTAAATTTCACAATGAAGCTGGGTGTGGTGACACAAGCCTGTACTCCCAGTACTTGGGAGGCTGAGACAGGAGGATCCCAGGTTCAAATCTAGCCTCAGAAACCCAGTAAGACCCTATTTCAAGGAAAAAAAAAATAAAGAAAGAAAAAGAAAAGAAAAGCTGGGCGTGGTGGCGCATGCTTGTAATCCCAATACTTGGGAGGCTGAGACAGGAGGATTGCAGGTTCATGGTCACCCTCACCTACTTAGTGAGGCCCTCCACAACTTAGTGAGACCCTGTTTCAAAGTAAAGAATAAGGGGAGGATCCAAGATGGCAATGGAATAGGAGCCCTTAAACGAGCCTGCCTCAAAATTGCCTCAGGAGCTCAGAACTGAACAACATCGCACAGCCATAGAAGAACCAAAACCCAATATCCAGCAACCTGAGTATGACTACATAGACACAGTGTCTACCAGCTGCAGAATCCCACAGAAAACTGCAATCCCGTGTCAGCAGGAGTGGTAAGGAGCCATCTTCCCCCAGACCCTACAGCCAGGGCTAATAGATCCCCTGAACCAGCACATTGGGACGAGGAACCCAAGCAAAATTCTTTGAGTGGTGGGGCCATCCCAGAAGCAGATCATAAATACCCTTCAAAGGCTGCCTTAGCGTGGGCTCCTGCCAGAGCCACGTACCTCCCCCCCAAAACACCACGAGCTCGCACACCATCCCCAACACCTGCGCATTGGACCCTCGCACCCTCTAGCACGACCCAGGCAGCCCTCTGTGCCGCACCTCAGACTCTGTGCCCTCCTGCACAACCCAGGCAGCCCTCTGTGCCGCACCTTGCACCCTCCCACCCCTGTGCACTCCAGTCCGACCCAAGTGGTCCTCTGTTCCCTGCCTTGGACCCCCATGCCCTCTGGCACTGCCACCTGAGGCCCAGAGTCTGCAGCTCTCTCACCCAAGTGGGACCCTCTGTGCCATGCTTCAGAGCCTGGATATCCTCCGGCACCACCACCCAAGACCCGTATAACCCTCTGGGCCACCTCTGGGCCAGGGCACACTCCGGCGCCACCATTGAGATCCAGGAGCCCACGCTCCTCCCTGGGGCTGGCACGCGATCCTCTGTGCCATGCCTCAGAGCCCCGGCACCCTCAGGCACCGCCACCCAAGATCTGGAGCCTGCATCCCCCTCGGACCTGTGCGAGATCCTCGGCGCCGCACATCAGAACCCGGGCACCCTCTGGCAATGCCACCAAAGACCCGGAGCATGTGTGCATCCCTTGGGGCCCGGGAAACCTCCAGCACCACACCTTGGAGACTGGGTACCTTCTGGCACTGTCACCCGTGCCTCGGAGCCTACACCCAACACCGTGCCTCGAAGTGCTTCTCATGTGCCAACACCTGAGCTCTGGAGCCTGTGTGCACCCACCCACACACACACACACAGTGCTCCCTGGTCAACCAGATGGGAGGGAGCCACAGCCTGCAGCATACTGACCCAATTGGGACTACAGGGACCATCAAGAGGTCTAATATACAGAAAGCAAGATGATGTGGAGGCAACAGAAACACAAAATTGAAAACACCAAAAATACAAGAATGAGAAACAGTGAGGAAACAAGAAACACAATGCATCAACAAGTGAGATTACTGATACTGACCTGCAGGAAATGCAAGACAGAGAATTCCAAATTTTGATCTTCAGAATGATGAAAGACCTCAAAGCAAGCATAGAGGAGATGGAGGAAGTTGAGGCTCTAAGAAAGAATCAGAAAGAAGCTCTGAATGGAATGAAGAAGTCAAACGAATTAAATACTGCAATAGAAACCAACTCTAGTAGGCTTGACCACATGGAAAACAGGGTATCACTCCTGGAAGACAGTTCATTCAAAACTGAGAACACAGTCAAGGATATACAGAAAATATTACAACAACACACCCTGGCCATTCAAGAAATACAGAACAATATAAGACATCCTAATCTAAGGATAAAAGGCATTGAAGAAGGTTTAGAAGCACAGACCAAGGGTATAAGAAATCTCTTCAAAGAAATAATTTCAGAGATTTACATGAACATAGAAAAAGATTTGGACATTCACATACAGGAGACATATAGAACACTTTTAAGACAGGACCAGAGAAGGACCTCCACACCATGTAATAATTAAAATGACTGATATAGAGGCCAAATAAAGAATCCCAAAAGCAGCAAGAACAAAAGAATGGGTGACATACAGGGGCAAAACAGTAAAAATCACCCCAGACTTCTCAACCCAAGTCAGGAATGCCAGAAGGGATTGGTATGAAGTACTCCGGACCCTGGGAGAAAACAACGTACAACAAAGATTGATATATCCAGCAAAGCTATCATTAAAAATTGATGGAGAAATAAAAATGTTCCGTGATAAACAAACATTTATGAATTCATGAGGACCAAGCCAACACTAGAGAAAATCCTAAAAGAAATAAATTACAAAGAAGGAAAAACAAGCAATTTTCAGAACCACAGGAGAGGTGAACTCCACCAGGTAGGCAACTAAGCAAGGAGATTTGTCACTACAGCAAACAGAAAATAGAACTCAAAATGATAGGAAACAAAAATCATATCTCTATAATAACATTGAATGTCAAAGGACTCAACTCCCCAATTAAAAGGCATAGACTGGCAATGTGGATTAAAAAGCATAACCCCACTATATGCTGCTTACAAGAAACTCACCTTCTAGCCAAAGAAACTCATATGCTAAAGGTAAAAGGATGGAAAAAGATATACCATGCAAACGGAGATCGAAAACAAGCAGAGGTAACAACGCTTATATCCGACAAAACAGACTTTAAGCTAAAACACATCAGAAGAGACAAAGCACGTCACTTCTTACTAATGAAAGGAACAATCCAACAAGAAGATATAATAATAGTAAACATTTACGCCCCAAATGTGGGTATACCCACATTCATAAAACAAAGTCTTTGGGACATCAGGTCCCAAATAGACCCAAACACAATAATATTGGGAGACTTCAACATACCACTCATGCCACTAGATCTATCCTTGAGACAAAAGATGAATAAAGATTGTTTAGACCTAAAGAAAAACATAGACCAAATGGATCTAATAGACACATACAGATTATTTCAACCAGCAACACCTGAATACACATTTTTCTCAGCTGCCCACAGAACATGCTCCAAAATAGACCACATACTGGGTCACAAAGCAAGCACCAGCAAATTCAAAAGATGTGATATAATTCCCTGCATCTTCTCAGATCACAACAGAATGAAACTGGAAATTAACAACAGGAAGACCAAAAGTAATCACATAAGTACATGGAGACTAAATGATACACTTCTGAATGAGGACTAGATCAGAAAAGAAATAAGGGGAGAAATAAAAAAATTCCTGGAATTAAATGAAAATAGAGACACGATGTACCAAAATCTATGAGACACTTTGAGGGTGGTGTTAAGAGGAATGTTTATAGCACTGAGTGCCCACATAAGAAAAACAGAAAACATCTAAATAAATAACCTAATGACATACCTCAAGGATCTTGAAAAACAGGAACAGTCGAAGCCCAAAGCCAGTAGAAGGCAGAAGATAACTAAAATCAGAGCAGAAATTAATGAAATAGAGAATAAAAAAATACAAAGAATCAACAAAACAAGAAGCTGGTTCTTTGAGAAGATTAACAAGATTGACAAACCACAAGCTAACCTAACCAAAAGAAGGAGAGAATCAACCCAAATTACCAAAATCAGAAATGAAAAAGGGGATATCACCACAGATAGTGGAGAAATCCAGAGGATCATAAGAAGCTACTTTGAAATTTTATACTCCAAAAAAATGGAAAACATGGAAGAAATTGAAAAATTTCAAGACACATACAACCTACCTAAATTGGACCAAAAGGATATAGAAAACCTGAATCAACTGATAGCGAGCACAGAGATAGAAACAGCAATAAAAAGTCTGCCATTAAAGAAAAGCCCAGGTCCAGATAGTTTTCCAGCCGAATTTTACAAAACCATTACAGAAGAACTAAAACCAATACTTCACAAGCTATTCCGTGAAATTGAAAGAGATGGAATTCTTCCACATTCCTTTTACAAGGCCAACATCACATTAATACCAAAGCCAAATAAAGATACCACAAGAAAAGAAAATTACAGACCAATGTCATTAATGAACATAGACACAAAAATTCTAAATAAATACTAGCCACGTGCATTCAAAACAATATTGAGGAAATTGCACACCATGACCAAGTTGGTTTCATCCCAGGAAAGCAAGGCTGGCTCAACATACACAAAACAATACATGTTATTCACTACATAAATCGAACTAAAAACAAAAATTACATATCATTTCAATAGATGCGGAAAAAGCATTTGACAAAATTCAGCACCCATTCACGTTAAGAACTCTACAGAAAATCAGAATAGAAGGAACGTACCTCAACATCATTAAGTCAATATATAAGAAACCCAAAGCCAACATCATATTGAATGGGGAAAAATTGCCAGAATTCCCCTTAAAATCAGGAACAAGACAAGGATGCCCACTATCACCACTCCTTTTCAATATAGTCCTTGAAACTCTTGCCAGAGCAATAAGACAAGATAATGATAGCAAAGGAATTCAAAAAGGAAAAGAAATATTAAAATTATCTTTATTTGCAGATGATATGATCCTATATATAGAAGACCCGAAGAACTCAACCAAAAATCTACTAGTGCTGATTAACAAATTCAGCAAAGTAGCAGGATACAAGATCAACCTAAAAAATCAGTAGCTTTCATATATGCCAACCATGAATCCACTGAGAAAGAAATCCAGAAAACAATTCCATTCACAATAACTTCAAAAACAATCAAATACCTAGGAATAAACTTAACCAAAGAGGTAAAAGACCTCTACAATGAAAACTATAGAACACTGAAGAAAGAAATCAAAGAAGATCTTAGAAGAGGGAAAGATCTCCCCTGCTCTTGGATAGGCAGAATAAACATTATCAAAATGGCCATTCTGCCAAAAATGATTTACAGAGTCAATGCAATCCCTATCAAAATACCAACATCATTTTTCACAGATCTAGAAAAATCAGTCATTAATTTCATATGGAGAAACAAAAGACCCAGAATAGCCAAAGCAATTCTCAGCAATAAGAACCATGCAGGAGACATCACAATTCCTGACTTCAAATTATACTACAGAGCTATATAATGAAATCAGCATGGCATTGGCACAAAAACAGACACATAAACCAGTGGAACAGAATAGAAGATACAGAAACAAGTTCACAAACTTATAGCCAATTGATTTTCGACAAAGTTGCCAAACAAATACATTGGAGAAAGGACAATCTTTTCAACAAATGGTGCTGGGAAAACTGGTTATCTACCTGTAGAAAAATGGAACTAAATCCTTACCTCTCTCCCTGCATAAGAGTCAACTCGAGATGGATCAAGGACCTGGAAGTTAGACCAGAGTCTGTGAAATTATTAGAAGAAGGCATAGGTTCAACACTCCATCATATAGGCACAGGTAGAAACTTCTTCAACAAGACCTCCAGAGCACAGGAAATTAAAACAAGAATTAATAAGTGGGATAGCATTAAACTACAAAGCTGCTCATCAAAGGAAACCACCAAAAGCCTAAAAAGAAAGCCTATGGAATTGGAGAAGATCTTTGCAGGCTATCCCTATGACAGAGATCTAATATCTAGGATATACAAAGAACTTAAAAGAATTTACACTGATAAAAAATCCAATCAGGAAGTGGGCAACTGAAATGAATAGATACTTCATGAAAGAAGAGATACAAATGGCCAATAGATACATGAAGAAATGTTCAACATCATTAGCAATCAGGGAGATGCAAATCAAAACTACTCTAAAATATCATCTAACCCCAATTAGAATGGCAATCATTAAGAAGCCAAACAACAAATGTTGGCGAGGATGTGGGGAAATTGGGACTCTTCTATACTGTTGGTGGAATTGTAAACTAGTTCAACCACTATGGAGATCAGGTGGAGATTCCTCAGAAAACTGGGAATGGCTTCTATATATAATCCAGCTATACCACTACTGGGTATCATACCAAAGGGATTGAAACTAGAAAACTACAGTAATATATGCATACCCATGTTCATAGCAGCACAATTCACAGTGGCGAAATTATGGATCCAACCTAGGTGTCCATCAACAGATGAGTGGATTATAAAATTGTGGGAAATACACACAATGGAATTCTACTCAGCAATAAGTAAGAACAAAATAACATCATTTACAAGAAAATGGAAAGATCTGGAGAACATTATGTTAAGTGAGATCAGCCAATCACAAAAAAGGAAGGGACATATGTTTTCATTAATATGTGCAACCTATGGAGTAGTGGAGACACATGAGGGCCTCCGGTTGATAACGGAGAACCCTCAGTGGTGCAAGGGAAGTGGTCTAAGGGAAGGGGAAGGGAAAGAAAGAAGTGATTCAATGGAATTACTATCATAAACAATGTGTACATATGAGAATATACCAACATCATTCTCGGTACTTCATATGGGGGGGGAGGCGGGGAGGACACTAAGAGCTGTGTGCATGTATGTTAACATCAAATTGATATTCATTGTGATGTGAGACTACAATGCACCAATAAAAGTATGTTAAAAAATATATATAAGTATGTTGTTGAAGCTTACCCTGTATGCATTGTTATCTGCACTGGATAGTTTTACAGATGATAATTTGAATAAATTATGTTATGGAGATAAGATGATTTGATTGACAAGATGATTTTCCTTATATATTGTTTTCTTAACAAGATTTATATTTGGGGAGTACGCCACATAATATATCTATATTGAAGCATTTTGAAATAAATATAAAATAATAATGAACTGTTATACTAATAGAAAAAAAAGAATAAAAAACTAGGGCTGGGGGTGTTGCTCGGAGATGGAATGCCAATGGGTTCCATCCCCAGTTCTGCAAAAAAAAAAAAAAAAGAAAAGAGAAAAGAGCTGTAGGGAGGAGGTGTATCTTG
>PVJS01018662.1:0-16548 GCA_004027185.1 Glis glis | reverse complement strand
TGTGCCACCACGCCCGGCTCCCACAATGACTCCTTGAAGTAGCTACTAAACTCCTGGCTCCAACTCTTGCTATCTGTGTTCTATGTCTTGGTTAATTAGCCTACAGCTTAGTTTCCTTACCTAACGTGACAAGAATAATTATTTCAATCACATAGGTTTGTCATGAAGATTAAATGACAATATATAGAAAACATTTGGAAGATAACTAACACATCAAAAGCACTCTACAAATAATAATTATTATTATTTCATTTTTAGATGAGAAAGCTAAGGTTTAAAGACATTAATTTCCTGTAAATCCTTTAGTTACTAGCTGTAGCCCAGGAATTTGAGCCTGATAGAGTGGTTAGAATAGACCCTGTACCCTTGAATATTATGCAATTCAGCTATTAGATTATATCTGCCTTGAGGATAATTTTCCTTATTCTTGTTCTTATATAGCAGGCCACACAGAGTAAAAATCTTTTAGAACTAATTATCACAGAAAAACTGAACTCCACTGAAAGACCTATATATTTTCTTTAATCAGGCCATGAAAATGATATTATCTTTCTGGGGGGGGGGGGTCAGGTACTAGGGATTAGACCCAGCAGCATTCTACCTCTGAGCTCCACCCAAGCCCTTTTTATCTTTTATTTTGAAACAGGGTCTTCCTAAATTGCTGAGGCTGGCCTTGAACTTGTGATCAATCCTCCTTTCTCAGCCTCCTTAGTACTGGGATTCCAGGCATGTGCCACCAAGCCAGGCTTGACATTATCATTTACATATCACTCTTTATCTTAGATATGCTAAAAAGATCAGGGTGAAAGGTGAGGTTCAAAAACAATAATTAAGCCAGGCATGGTGGCTCACACCTGTAATCCTAGTACTTAGGAGGCTTAGGCAGATGGACTGGATGAAGGTTCAAGGCCAGCCTCAGCAATATAGGGAGATTCTCAGCAACCTAGAGAAACCTGTTTCAAAACAAACAAAAAGTAGAAAGGACTGGGGGTGTAGCTCTGAGGTAGAATGTCCCTGGGTTTAATACCTAGTACCACAACAAACAAACAAACAGACAAATAAACAAAAACAATAATTACATTTGCTAGAATATTGGCACAAGTGATTTCCCTTTTAATCAAATTTAGATAATATATTTCTATTTTATTAAGGAAATAATATACATGAATTCACTGGAAAATATATTTTAGAAATAGGTACAGTAAAACATAAATAGGTAACGTAAGTAAATAATCTTCCCCTATGACACTATCCTGCCTAATCTAGTGTATTTTGTGTAGTACACACACAACATGTATTATTTGACTAAGTCAGCCTAATATTTGGCTTTACCGATATAAATGCAAAGAAACTTCACATAATACAGCTAATTAAAATCTGACCAAACTTCTTGAATTTTCAAATGGGAAGAGTCTCAGGAAATTAAATGAACTTCCTGTAAGAATGTAGAGTCTCAATTCACATTTTATCCGGTATTTCTTTTCAAATTTTCCTGCCAAAACTATTGTATTATGCTACAATTATCCAGAGGTGCTATTTTACACTTGGATTATTATTTCAGAAGCCCTGCTTCCGATGTCTAATAAGGTTTCCACACATAACTCCCACACCCTAGAGCTGCCTTCAAAGGTCATTTCTTCATCCCGTTCTTTGCCGACATAATTGCACCTGCCAGGTGAACTGCAAAACAAGTCCCAGGCGCACCCGGTGAGTCAGTCGCTGTCATCCCAGCCGCTTTCCTGTTTATGCTCATCCCGAGCATTATAGGCTCTGGGGCCATTATGTAGCTTCTCTTTTTGATAGCCAGAATTTTCCATACATTGGTTCTCAATTCCCAATTTCCCATAACAGGAAGTCGAAACAGACTTGATATCAAAGAGGAGCGTTTAAGACTAGCTCAAAGAAGAGAGAGAGAGACCCCTAACGTTCCCAAAACATCTCAATTTGAAAAGGGAAATGTGTCATGTTCCTGAAATGGTTTGAAAAGACTTGCAGCTGATTGGCAAGCCTTTCACTCACATTCCCCTCTCATGTTTACCTTTCTTGTTGTCTCCCGGGGGCTCTTTCAGTTAAAATTCACAATATTTCCTTATTGCTTGTTGCAAGTCTCATAGCAGAGTCAAGAATTTCTCTGTGAACAAATAGATGTGCTTATATTTTCCCAGTTATCTTTGAAATTGGGGGAAAACGTAAATATTTTCAAAATCCCATCTCATCATGGAAACATGATTTAATGATTTCACCTCCCTAACAAGTATCTGTTGTCCTGAAAACGAAGAACAGTGTGAAAGGCAGACTCCTGTAGCCAGCGATACCACCTGTTTTCAGCCAAAACTCCATTTCTAAAAATGTGAAGTGTTTGCAGAGCCTTGAATAAATAAAAGCAAATAAGAGATGGCTCATGGAATAGAGTTTTTGCTTATTTTTTCAAATTGTGGAAATGCCTGGGAGTGAATTATTCAAATACAGAGTAAAATTCAGCATAGCATTAACCGCTGTAATAATCCAGGTGTTTTCTTTTCATGGCATTTAACATAAGGCTTCTAATATTTTTTTTAACCTCACTGGGGGAAGGCCTCAGGTAAAAGGAGTGTATAAATGATTAAAGCGTGCTAGGTACTATGTGAAATTCCTTAGTTCCCTTCATATGATTCCCCTGAGATGGAAACCACTATTCTCCTTCCACATGTGAGAAATACACTCAGCTGCACCCCAGGTAAGTCTGAGTCTAAACCCTGTGCTCTCCTTTCTCTATGCTGACTAGCCCCAAACATGATATCATTAAAATGTTATAAAATACTACTGCAATAATTTTATGTAATATTAGCTAATCCTATAATTATTTGATATGTTATTCACAATATCAATGTAATGACTAAGGAAGGTCACGACTGGCTGAGAAAAAGTTCTGGAAATGAAGTATGCCTGAGAAGAGGTCAACTCAGGGTGACTGCACAAAAAGTAGTGAAGACAGATGTCTAGTCAATAGCAATAAATTCTAAGGACGAGGCAAGAAAGGGAGTGGAGTTAACTACCTTGAGACCTAAATCAGGACAGAGAGAAGCAGGAGGTATGGGTCTTTAAGAAACCAAAGTTTAGCTGGGCATGGATGGAGATGTATGTTTGTAATCCCGGTACTTATGAGACTGAGGCAGGAGGATTGCAGGTTCGAGGCCAGCCTCAGCAACTTAGCAAGACTCTCAGCTACCTAGTGAGACCCTGTTTCAAAATAAGAAATAAAATGGGTTGGGGGTTCATTCCCCAGTCACACGTACATGCACACACCCACACACACACAAAAAAATCTAAGTTTATGTAGGGATATCATTTTAGGCAGTTTTTGGAATCATCTGATGTTATGGCAACCTCCTCATTTAAAGATCCCAGGTCTGGATGAACAAGTGACAGATCAGATTATCCCGATGTGGCTCCTTCCTTCCTTCCTTCCTTCCTTCCTTCCTTCCTTCCTTCCTTCCTTTTTCTTTTTTTTGTGTGTAATAAAAGGGACTGAACCCAGGGCACTCTTCCTCTGAGCTACACCCCAGCCCTTTTTTATTTTTTTATTTTGAAACAGGCTCTTGCTAGGTTGCTGAGAGTCTTGCTACTCGCCAAGGCTTTTCTTGAACCTGTGATTCTCCTGTCTCAGCCTCCCACGTACTGGGATTATAGATGTGTTCTACCAGGCCTGGGTACAACATGACTTTTGAACTGCAAGGGTTTGACTCCTCCATTTCTTGAGTCCATGAAGGGAAACTCTATTGATAATCCATTGGCTACTTTTTCTTCTACTGTGGGTTGGTTTCCAAGCTCAGCCTTTGCCCTCTTTGAAAGAATCACAGGATGATCTGTCTTTCTCCCTTCCAACTCACATTTTAAAAACACAAAAGATAAATGGAACAGATTATAATTTATTTAATCCTAAATGCAAACAAGTATATATAGAGAGGCCAATTGGCCAAGATTCGTTGCCGTTTCTTCCCATTTGTGTCTTTCCCCAAAAAACTGGCTCTAGTTTAACCTCCTCTATGAAGAGCCATGACCTTTGTCTTCTTGCCTGGAACATTTTAACACTCATATTCCTACCTATGCTCCTACTCTATTCAAGACATATTCTGCCTTAACTCTGATCGTTCTAAAATGGAAATATCACACCACTCTTAGGCTTTAAACCCATCACATGGTTCTACTTCATTACAGATTAAATGATAAGCCTTTTAAATTTTCAGAAAAAAATCATAACTTGAACCTGCTTTCCTCTATAACTCCATTTTTCCTTCTTATATTTCAGCAATTCAAAAATTTGTGTAGCTCTCTGAAAATGCCAATCCACTACAAGCATTTATATTTGCTGTTACTTTGGTTTCTGATGACTTTCTTCTTTCTTGACCAACATATGAACCTCTTTAGAGTAAATAATTATTTTTATGCCTCTGTTATGGCTTCTGCATATTTCTATTATATTTATTACACCAACTACGATCATTTTATTAACTTTTGGACTCAATTCCTAGACTGGTGGGTTCTTTTGTGTGTGACTGGAACTGGGGATTGAAACCAATAGGGACTCTACTTCTAAGCTATATATATATATATATATTATTTTGAAACAGGATCCTGCTAAATTACTACATGTTGGCCTCAAACTAGCAATCTTCCTGTCTCAGCCTCCCCAGCACTGGGATTACAGGTGTGTGCCATTGCACCTGTCTTGAATAATGATTTAAGAGTATGAATACCTGTGGAATGGTTTAATTTTAAGCAGAAATAGACCTAACGCTATGTCACTCCCTTTTACTTTCTCAATCCAGCTAAAAAATGTGAGGCTTAAGCAAATGAATTCTAGAGTTTTGTCAATTTCTCTCATTCTATGGGTGGAAAATCATTGTTTAGGATGTAATTCAATCTTAGTTTGGGTTTCTTAAAACTATGCAAAAGCCGGGCATGGTGGCGCACGCTCGTAATCTCAGTACTTTGTGAGGCGGAGGCCGGAGGATCTGGGTTCGCGGCCAGCCTCAGCTCGCTCTCTCTCTCTCTCTCTCTCTCTCTCTACTTAGTGAGGCCCTCCGCAACTTTGTGAGATCCAGTTTCAAAATAAAGTATAAAAAAATAGGGCCAGGGGTGTAGCGCGGAGGTAGAACGCCCCTGGGTTCAATCCCCACTACCGCAAAAAAAAAAAAAAAAGACTATGCAAAAGACCCAAGGATTCACTCAACCCCTAGACATTGATGCTATTTCTCTACCCATTATTTCCTAGTTCCTTCTGGTTACAAACCAGACATGTGACCTGTCATCGCTTTGTCCCTTGGAGTCCTGTACTTTGTAGTCACAGTATTCACCACAATCCTCATTCTCCTAGTCATCCTCCATGGTCATCGCCTGTGCATCATCTTTATCCTTATTTAATCATCTCCGTGGTAAGACTGACATCACTAACCTTCTTACCATAGCACCACTACCACTGATCGGCAGCCCTGCATCACTGCCCTAGTGCTGCACCATGTTTATCACTAATTTTAGCACTAACATTACTTGGTGGGAGATTTTAAAATTATGCCGCACAACCTCAGTCTTAGCTTATCTACTTGAAAAGCATTCAAACAGAAAACACAAATGGGGAGTAATGGAGGTTTAGTTAGAGAAGTAAAGATACCATACAAAAAAAAGCCATGAAGAAAAAAGTGGGGGAGGAGAGGGGTTATGCCCCCAGAGGAAAGTGTATGGAAAGAGCCATTCCTGGGAATTGAAAGGCAGCTTCGGGAAATGGGGTTACACTCCAGAGACAGGGTCTGGAGTAGTCTACTTCCAAGTATGCAAAGTGGACACTTTATTTATTTTTTTGGGGGGTACTGGGGAATTGAACCTAGAGGCATTCGACCTCTGAGATACACCCTGAGTCCTATTTTAATTTTTTTTTATTTTTGAAACAGGGTCTCATGAAGTTGTGGAGGGTCTTGCTAGGTTGCTGAGGCTGGCCTTGAACCTGAGATCCTCCTCTCTCAGCCTCCCAAGTACTGGGATTAGAGGCATGTGCCACCACACCCAGCTTGGACACCTTCTCTATACATATTACATTTGGAGTGATTGCCTGCCTTTTGCACTTAGCACCTTAATGACCCTGCATTGATTCTCTGCCCCCTCTCACAAGGAAGGTGGGTCAAGGTGAGTCTGTGCAGGTAAATTTCTAGTCAGCCCCAGGGGACCCTGTCTGTTCATGTCTAGCTAGCTACCTAACACCAGCACTATACTAACAGCACAATCACCATCCTTGCCATCGCCTGCCTCATCACCGTCACCATCAACACCGTCTCAATAGTGATCTACACAGTTAATGACAGCAGAAGCATCAAACACTGTGATCAAAAGGTGGTGTTTTGATCTCAGCTATGTAAGGTAATTGTTTTGTAGATTTTCTGTTTTTTCCCACAAAATCTTTTTAATGATTAAACCTTCATATTAATTAGGACAGCCATTATGGAAAGAGCATGGAGATTCTTCATACAATTTTTTAAAAAAGAGAACTACCCTATAATCCAATAATCCACTATTGGGTATATATCCAAAAGATACAGAATTAATGCGTAGAAAGGATATCTGCCTTCTATGTTAAATGAACAATAGCCAAGATATTAAATCAAGTTATGTGTCCATCAACAGATGAATGGATAAAGAAAATGTGGTATATGCATGCATGATCTCTTTCACATGTGTAAGCTAAAAATATTTCACCTGAATGCAGAATAGTGACTACTAGAGGTCAGGAAGGGAGGAAGAGAGGGTGAGAAATGAGAGGCTGGGTAACAGTTATCAAAACCCAGGTAAAAGAAATAAGTTTTGGTGTTCCACAGCACAAAGAGATGACTATAGTTCACAATAACCTCCTATGTATTTTATGAAGGTCTAGAAGAGAGGATACAGGGATGGCTCCAAATTTAAGGAAATGATAAGGAAAGAGACATGATAATTACCTGTTTGGATCAGTGCACACTATATACATGTGTTGAAATATATCACCCTGAACCCCATTAATATTTATAATTAATATATGTTTACAAAATAAAAGTAAATTTAAAAATAAAGAAAATTTGATATATATTTATATATTTTATATAAATGTATTTATATAAATTCATTATATATATTTGATATATATATCAAATATGATATATATACAACGAAATACCTTTCAGCCTTTAAAAAGAAAGCAATACTGTCATTTGCAACAACTACACTAAGTGTAATAAAATCAGACACAGAAAGACAAATACTTTATGAGCTCGCTTATATGTGTAATCTTAAAAAGTTTAACCCAGAGAAGAGAAGAGTAGAATCAAGGGTACCAGAGCCTTGGGATGTGGGAAATGGGGAGATCATGATCAAAGGACCCAAAATTTCAGTTAGGAGAAATAAATTTAAGAGATCTATTGTACATCACCATGACTATATTTAATAAAATATATTATTGACTTGAAAATTGCCAAAACAGTAGATTATAAGTTTTTGCAACCAAATAAAAACTTCCTTATAAGCTGAACATTTGAAAACAATACAGGAAAGTTATCTAATCATTCGTTTTGTTAAGGGAAGACAGGATAATTCTGTGGGTTCTTGGCCTCCATGTTGAAAAGAATTCCAACAGGTGCCATCAGAGAAAAGGCAAAGGTTTAATTCAAGAAAGGTGGAGATACAAGTTCAGGGGAGACATGGGCCATATCAAGAGGGGGAGAGTGAGTTTCTCTGTGGCCTGTCTAAACAAGCAAGAAAGCCTTTGTGGCTTTTTCAGTTCTTTTATAGAACCCCTATGAGGGGGTAGGTGGGGTCGCACAGTGAAGGTCTGGACTTCCTCTTAATCTTCAGGTTCCCTGGCAACAGAAGGGTGGTGGCTGGCTGGTGTCTGACCTTGGTCCTCCTCTTGGACCCTCTGTTTACACTAAGCATTTGAGGGATCTCAGGTGAGGAGAGAGGCCATTGTGATTAAGGGTGTGAACTCATTAAGGCTTCTAAGACAGAACCCACCCTATAGGGTGGAGTTAGAGATCAGGAATTCTCCAGATTTTAAAACTATATTTTCCTTCCCATTGTCTCCTTTCTACCTAAAATTTTTATCTATTCTATTCTACCTCATCAGTTTCAAGAGTCTTTCTTTTTTTTAGATCAAGTTAGTAGGTGTGCTAACATGACAGATTTTCTTAGGGGACTCCAAATGATATAGGAATGGTCTCCTAAGTAAAGTATTTCTGAAAAAAAAATCATTAAACAGATATCTACTAAGCCATTCCAATGTGGCTAATCCTTTGTTAGTGGAGAAAGAATAAAGATATTAGTATAAAATCAATTCTATAGCCTCAAAGAACTGCCAATAGTTTCTTATAGGTTAGATTTAGACAAAAACAAATATACAAAGTTCTGTCACTATGCATAGAGCCCTAGATACATTCCAGGTACAACACAAATTCATCTATGAAATGTGTAGATGAATGCAATTGATTTTAGAAGACATGCAATTTGCAATTTAAAAGCCTCAGGTGCTGTTATTGGGCTGTCCTTCACCTTTCATAATAGGCTGTGTTCTGCTGGAGGGCAGACATCTCTATTTGCATCTCCAAAGGACCCAGCCTAGGAACTCTAGGATAGTAACCACTCATTATGTTTTTGGTTGAATGAGCATCATTGTTTGCACAAATTATTGAACAAACTCAACAAACAGGCTTGTACTACCTAAATTGGGACTGCGAACCATGATCACAACTTAAGCAGTAGATATTTAACCCTACAGCTATTGGAGATGTATATATAAAAAAAAAAACCTCTTAAATCTTTTCCATACACATTAAGATATAATGTCTGTTGTGAAGCTCTTGGCTGCTGATGAAAAAAAAAACGTCAGGGCAAAGTCCATCTATTGCCAATTAATGAATGTTTCCTTGAAATGAAAATTGAAGTACTTCCTTCTCTGAACTTCTTAGAAGTAGCGGCCCCAAGAAAAAGCCTTTGTATCTCCAGAGATCAATTCACCACCCATCTTTTCAATATGACCTCATTGTCTGCTTTTCTTTCTTCTTTGAAGGCAAGGCCATGAGGAACAAAGACCTCTACTCTGACTCTGCAAACTTGAACTTAGAAAAATCTTCGAAGAATCTACAACTTCTTGTATTTGTCATGACTCCCCACATTCTAGAAACTTGGAGCTTCTGTTCCACTGCACTTCTTTCCTTTCACTACTTTTACTCATACTTAAACAAATAGAGAAACTTCCTTAAAAGTAGATTTTGGAAATCTCCACACTGCCCCCAGCACTCTTCAAAGTTAATCTGTCTATTCAGAGATTTCTAGGTCACTCGTCTTTCTTCTCTCTCCACCTTTAGTTTCTTTGTATCTTGCACTTCAGTTTCTGTTACTCTCTTTCAGCCCATGATGTTGATATATCCCATCTGAATATGCTGCATTGAAAGAAATGATGGTAATACTTAAGATGCAGGAAAAAGACATAGTTTGAAAAATAGTTACTATAGAAAATATGTACCATTTCACAGTTTCCACTGTATGTTATAAATAAATCAAAATGTGAATCAAAGATGAAGAATTGGATATGACATGACTGAAATGCAAGGATCTAGCTTACACACAGGAAGTCATAAAACAGGAGAGACTTCTATAGAGAAAATATAAAGAAGCTGAAAAATGCATTTCCAGAATTAAAAGGAGTGTTAGAAGATATAAGGTCCAGAAAGTACTGCAGGAAAAAAAATGATGCAAAGAATAAATCTATGAAGAATAAAGAGTAAAAATACAAATAAATATGTACATAAAGTAAGAACTGTAAGACAAAAAAAAAAACACTGAAATAACAGAGGTGGCAATGGGATAACAAAGAGCAGAATTCCAATTGATGAAAAATTTATGTTTCTAAAGAGAGTAATAGAAAGACCAGGTGTGGTGATGCATTCCTGTAATCCCAGTACAGGAATGAGAGGCTGAGTCAGAAGGATCACAGGTTCCAGGCCAGCCTCAACAACTTAGCGAAGCCCTCAGCAACTTGGCAAGACCCCATTTCAAAATAAAAAATAAAATAGGGCTGGATGTGTAACTTGGAGGTAGAAAGTCACTGGGCTCAATCCCCTGTACCAAAACCAAAAAACAAAACAAAAGAGACAGAGACAGAGAGTAATTGAAGATGTTCACAAAAAAAATGAACATAATAATTAATACAATACAATGATGATTTTCTGAACTGAAAAAGACTGTATATCACAGGTATGCATTTTAGAAATTAATGTAAATAAGCAATGCCTAGGAATAGCTTGAAGGAGAATATTTTGAAGATCAAGGATAAACAAATTCACCTTCATCCAGATAGGCCAGGAAATGGGGGAAGAGTAGAAAGATTAAATGACATTCTGATATAGTATACTATGGAAGAAAAATTGAGTTTGCCAAAAAATAAAGTCTTTGTGTCCCTAAATTTAAACTCCAGAAGACAGTAAAACCACCTTTAAAGAGTTTCTATATTGACCTAAACTTTAATGTGGGAAGAAAATAAAAAGCTAAAAAGTCACACAAGTACTAAGAATAATGACAAACCTGTTCCTTCTTAAAAACAAAATTCAAGATAAATGTCCGGCAAAAAGAGATAGGAAAAGCCCACAGAGATGATGGAGACTTGTATAAAAAGACAAGTGTCAGCACTAAATCTAGAAATTATGGAATTTGGTATACAAATTATTGCCTTAAGTATGATCCATACATGATAATTACTTGATTTCATGTATTGTTTCACTTATTTTACTAGTAATTAAGTTCCTATTCTTCTGTTAGCTGGGGTTCTTCCCTTAAGGAGTTCATTTTGTAGATTGGAGATGGCTTCAACAAACAAAAAATGTATAAAAATCAAGTTATAATAGGCAGATAATGGAAACATTCATGTGATAAAGAATGACTATGTGTGCTCCAGATTGGGCTGCCAGTGAAGACCATTTTTAAGAGGTGACTTTAAGGTGGTTTAGGTCATCAGTGTCCCAAAGCTGCTTTCTATGTAACAGTCTAGTCGAAGAGTATTCTAAGCAAATGGAACAGTTGCTACAATGACCCAAGACAGAAAGGAATGTGATGTGTTTTAGAAATCAGAAGAAACAAGCGTGTCTGAAACAGGATGACCCAAGGGAAGAATAATCCATCGTCATTTTCCCAGGAGAGTCCCATTTATACCTATTATTATGTAATTTAAGATTACTTCTTTTTATTTCAGTAGTGACTTTGTGTGGACAATAAATCATCTGAACACCTTCTAAGGGATATGGAATAAAACTTGAAAGGTATATAAGCTCACAGAGAAAATTGTTGACTCCCTATCCTACTCCCTCCCAGGTTTAATCTCATTCGGCAATAAATTGGAGAAGAGTGGAACTGCAACACAGATGCTTGAAAATTTTGGTTTATTTGGAGTGCCTATGACTAAAGTCAGTGGGAGTGCTGTTAAAACCCCAGATCACCTATAAATTACATTCTTTTCCTCCTCATGTTATTTTTTCTGCTGCAGAGCCTCTATAAACTTTTCTACATACCTTCTCCCAAAATGTAGCCACATAGACCATGCTTTGATGCACCTTGAATTGTGGCTTTTCTACTTTTTACATAAATATCATTATGCAGGTGCTTCATCGCCAAGGCAACGAGATGTGGAGCATGAGCAGTCCCACCTCTGTAGATAACTCGAATTTATTTGGTCAGTCTCTTCTTCTGTGGCCAGAAAAGTGTAAACAGTCTACAGTTCCTTATTATTTTTTTATTATACTGTTGCAGATGAATGCATTGTCCCATGAATCTACTTACATAATTTGTTTCATATCTATTCATTTATGTTAATGTATTTTCTTTTTCCAATACAGTAATGTTCCCTTCTGATCAATGTCCCCATCTGAAATGCTGTCAGGCTTTGAAAACCAGCAGAAAATATTAGAATTTCATTCTGAGTATGTATCATAGGGAGACGATAGCATGTTGAAAGCAGAGAAATGATATGACCTGATGATTACTCTAACTGTGGTAAGGAAAATGGATTAGAGACAAGAGTAGAAACAAAGGCAACAGCATTGGGTTGTAACAGTATTCAAAGTGATAAGTGACTGTGCTTTGACTAGGATAGAACATTAGAGATGAGTAGAAATGGATGGAATCAAGATATATTTTCAAGGTACAGTGAACAAGACTTGCTAATTCATTGACTGTGGGGCTAAGTGATGTAAGTA
Organism: Glis glis; assembly: GCA_004027185.1. Classification (NCBI taxonomy): domain Eukaryota; kingdom Metazoa; phylum Chordata; class Mammalia; order Rodentia; family Gliridae; genus Glis; species Glis glis. The sequence goes on along the minus strand of PVJS01018662.1, from coordinate 4,306 downwards.
AGACTACATCAAGGATGTAGTCTTCATTTTGCCTGGCTATTTGGGTAGAAAGTGTGACCATTTATTATTGGGAAGACAAAAGATGAAACAGATGTGGGAGCTGTCTCCAGTGTACAATTTTGGATTTGTGTTTAAGAGATCTATAAAATAGCCAGTGGAGTTGAATTTTATACCAATCCTTTTATATAAGCCTGGCATATAAGGATTGATTAAAAATTGGAGTCAGAAGTATTTGCAGTTTTCATATCCTTAGACGGAATGGAATTATATATGAAGAGAGTGTAGTTGGAGATAAGATGGTGTTTCAGGACTGAGCCAAGGAATACTCTGCTATTTGGAGAGTCTAGTAAAATACAATGAGCTAGTAATACCTCTCAGTCCACAGCAAGTGGCTGAAAGATACCCACATGACTGAAGCCACTACAGGTCATAAAACATAAGACAAACAGACACACAAGAATTGCACAAGACTGAAGCTACTACACACAGTCATAAAACATAAAGCCGGGCATGGTGGCCCACTCTTGGAATCCCAGTACCTGAGAGGCTGAGACAGAAGGATCATAGGTTTGCAACTAGCCTCAGCAACTTACTGAGGACCTCCACAACTTAGTGAGACCCTGTTTCAAAATAAAAGAATAAAATAGGGCTGGAGGTGTAGCTCAGAGATAGAATGTCCCTGGTTCCATCCCAAGTACCACACACACACACACACACAAAATAAGACAGACACACAAGTCATAAAACCCTATTCTTCTGAATACAGGGTTTGGTTAAGGAGAGAGGAGTGGACATGATCATAGTAGGGTTATTACGAGTTTTTTTTTTCTAACACTTTTCTAACTGGAATTTTCAGAAAATATTATGCTTTCCAGTCTCTGAAAATCTGAAGGTATAAACCCAGCGTTCTAGATATAATCAAGGTTCCTGTTTCATGGAGGAGGCTGGTTTCAAAAATAAAGCTGAGTTTATATTAATTATTTAACCGTACTATGCCACTTAACAATGAAACATTCTGAATTTTATTTCCTCTACTCAAATGAAAGTTTGCTGTGGTGAAGATTTGGTTTTCTTCATGTATTTTTAGGTCCCAGACTGGTGTCTGGCATAAAGTAGATGTTCAATAAATATTTTGAACTAATTTAATATCCATAGCATATATTGCATTATCCAGAACAGAGAAAGTTCTCATTTTTTAACTTACTTAGCCAGTACCTTCCTTTAAGCCTTTTTACACATTAGTATCTGTGTATGTCATATCATTTCTCCTATCCCAAACACTCTCCCTTTCACGTTTCCTTTTCTGTTTGACTCCCCGTCTCGTCCAAATCCAAAGTCAAATCTTACTTAAAGTATAACTCCTTATCTGCTGTGAACAAGACGTCACCATCTTTGAAACCTAGAAGTTACTATCTGTTCCCTTGCTATCTTTTGCCTTCTTTTCCCATGTAAATATAAGCTTCCCAAGAATAGATGCAATAAATGTGCTCAGTGTTCTGTCCCATGCATATCTCTTTCTGAAAACCTAGCCCCTTCTTAGTCCTACGAGAGAATAGGGGGACACATCACAAATTAAAGCAGATACCCTTGTACCTCAGTCCCTGTTCTCTGGACAGAGATGGACACCTGGCCCAAAGTTTTTCAGTCTATTTCCTGTTCAGCACTCACCATCTTTTCTCTGAAGAGAACATTTAAACTGACAGGCTATGACATAGTCACCTTAAAACCAAGGCTGGAATCAACACCATTATAAGGCCAAGCCATGGGCTACCCAGTTTTAAAGGAGGGCAAAGACTATGGAGTGGGAGCACATGGAGAAATCCTGATCATATCAAGAGATGTTTATTTTGTTCCCAATAGTTCTTCAGTTCTCAGAAAACTGATCTATGCTTTATTTTCTGCCCTTGGTTTATATGAAATTCTTCTGGGTTCCAGTCAATGAACATACCTGGTTTGAACCAGCTCAGGGGGATTCTGTTTTTATTTTTGTTGTTGTTGTTGTTGTTGTTTTAATTAGCTTTGACTGAAAGCAGAGAAATTGAATTCTCTACTACTTTATTTTCTTCAGTTCTCTCCAGGTGCTCTGCACATAATGGGAGTCAATAAATCTGTGGCTTGGTGTTTATTTTTTCACAACCTACATTCCCCCGCCCCCCAATAATTAGTTCAGTGCTTGTCCACAAAGGTCACTGTTTGCTGTTTGTTTCTTACTTCAAGTACTCATGCAACAAAGAAGAAGTCTGTATTCACCTTTGAGTCACCAGATTGATAATGTTCAACGTCAACCTGTTGTTTCAGTTGTTGGTAATAAAGTGTGAATACTGGATTTTTACAAGAGCAGATTAAAAATATTTCTTTAAAATGTCAATGGAAAAAGACACTTTGAAATGGTCTCTTCATACAATATGCATCTCCGGGATCCTGCAGCTCTGGAGCCACTTTTACTTACATACAAAAGGATTATTTTAAGTTGTTTTCCCCAACACTGTCAATATTCACTAGATTTATTTGCCCAATGGAGTATATGTATTTTTTAATTTTTTTGTTGTTGTTGTTCTTCATCAAAACATCTCTTGTCCTTGCTGGGCTGATGGTTGAGGATCAGAAAGCAATATTCCAGCTGTTCTTAAAACCGGCATTTCTTAGCAAGGTTAAGCAATGCCTTTTCAAACTCCCCGTGCTGTATGCGTCATCTCCTGGTGAGTCAAACTTGTTATGTTATTGCATCTCACAGAGAAAGGCCAGTAAACTTTAAAACTTTGAAAAAAAACAGCTTCTCTTCTTGGTATGCCAAAGGTGGCTTGAGATGTGTTTATCTGGACCCCACCTGCCTCTTTATACTCAATAAAACCTTTATTTAAACAGCTGTTGTCACTTTCTATTTGTCTATAGGCCCCTGAACTTCCCCTGTGTCCCTAACCTGGACAATAGAAAGAACGAGACTATAGAATCAAAGAGGTTCTTTTGGGAAAGAAATTCAATTAGGTGGGTCCTCATCTTTAAGCTCTTGCCTTTAAGAGAAAGCCCAGAACCGCTAGACAATGACCTTCCTCTGCCTTAACACCCAAGGCCTAATTCCATCTCTCAACATTTCTGATGTCCCTTTTAAACCATATATATACTTTCTACCACACTAAAATAGCATATGACCTAGTGTTTTAATTGATGGAATCCAAATATAGAGAGAGAGTATCCAGGGCTCAATAGTTGGGGAAATGCTGAGCTAAACAAAGATGACAGGCCTTTTCACCACAGAAATTCTGTATGGCTTTAAGATGTTAATGTGGAGGAAAAAATGCATTCCTATTTTTGAGGTTTATTTGATCACTGAACTCTTCATTTGGTGTGAAATCTTAGGGGGTGCACTTTAGTACCACTCCTGACCTTGATCATGTGAATTCTGACCATGGATTGGTATGGGAATTTTGGTTCCTGTCTGGAACTCTGGTGATTTGGTGGTTCCAGGTTCCACTATGGCCCAAGTCCCTTGTGTTTCCATTCATCTCACATTCATCTTTTATTCAGGTTCGGCCATCTAATCCATTGACTTTCGTATACATATCGTTTAAATATTACTGTTTATATAACATTGACTTTATGCTTCATTGTATTCCTTTCCTCAAAATGTTATTGACTCAGTTATGGATTCATAGAATGACAGAACTGGAAGATAACTCAGTAATGTTCTTGTCCCAATCTCTTTAAGATTAGAAATATGTACAAATTACCTCAGGTCACATAGGAAGGGAGAGTCAGAACTAGCATACTGACCAGAATGCATAAGGGATAAGGCTCTTTTGATTTGACATAGTTGGGTGAAAAGTTGTAAAGCAGGGAAGGAAGAGGCAGAATTTGGGTGTTGTCCCCCAAGATTCAAATGGAGTCACATATTATTTTCAGATGACCAAATACACAAAATGGAGTAGGATAAGGAAGAACAGCTATGCCCGTGGTCCAATCATAGATTAGACAATTATAATCCATGTCATAGGAAGCCCATAAGTTCTAGGCTCTCTGAATGAAATTACCAAGTAGAAGTTGTTACTTGATGGTCCAAAGCTCATTCCTGTAAGACATAAATCTCTGGTACTTATAGAGAAAGACCTTGCAGTTCTTTGAAACTCACTGCTAATGGCTAATATCAATACCTAGACCTCCAGACTCCAGACCAGCTCTCCTTTCAGCTCATGGAAAAAAAGTCATTGGTTCTTAGGAAGACAGTACAAGGTCATGAGATAATAGCCTTATTCCAGCAAGAACTGCAGCATACATTTTGCTGGGCTAGCTATGGGGATAAATATTTCTT
>PVJS01018661.1:0-34625 GCA_004027185.1 Glis glis | reverse complement strand
GGCCAGCCTCAGCTACTTAGTGAGGCCCTCGGCAATTTAGTGAGACCTTGTTTCAAAATAAAGAATAAAATAGGGCTGGGAATGTAGCTTGGAGGTAGAATGCCCCCAGGTTTAATTCCAGCAACACACACACACACACACACACACACACACACACACTCCGATCAAACCACAATGTAATCAAGCTTCAGCATGGGTTAAGTTTTCTAGCAGGGAGAGATTTATTTCTTCCGGCACTGGATCTCCTCTGGGACGTCCTCGGAGGTGCCAGCATGAGGAGATTCAGTCAGTGACGTGGGGGGGCTCAACGTGTCTGCAGTTGGTGCAGCCCTCCGCTGAGTCCTGCCGTTCAGGTGCATACGGTGATGCACACCGGTGCCAAGCGCAGAGCAGCTCTCTCTGCTGCGTAAGTTCCCAGGAGACTTCCCCAGGAGGTGACCTTGAGAGCGTCCTTGAAAAGTGGGCGGTCTTACCTGATGAGCTGCAGAAGAAGGGGGCGGGGCATGGGGAGAGGCAGCAGCCTCTGAGAGCGAATCCAAGAGGTGAGGGGCAGGTCAGGAGGCTGGAAAGGCAGGAAAAGGACACACAGTCTTGGCCTCTAGCCTGTTCAGTCCTCTCCAAGAGCACGCTCTGCAGGTTGGGAGGGGACAGGGAGAGACACAGACAGAGAGTGAGTGGCCCACACAGGTCTACTACTCCTACTGGAAAAATGACTGGAAGGCACCCTACTGGTGTGTCGCCAGTGTCGCCTTCAGACACAAATGACAAAACGTGTCTCTAAGAGCTTTTCACCCTGCACACTGGAAACCCGAGACATCTGAGGGTGCACTCAGGTGCCCTCCTGCCTAAGCTTCAGGCCTTCTTTGTGCCGGCCTGACCACCCCTGTGAGCTTCCTTCCCCTCCTCCTTCTCAAAGTTTACTGGGTACTTTTTTTTTTTTTTTTTTTTTTTTTTTGCGGTACCGGGGATTGAACCCAGGGGCGTTCTACCTCCGCGCTACATCCCCGGCCCTATTTTTTATACTTTATTTTGAAACGAAGTTTCGGAGGGCCTCACTAAGTAGAGAGAGAGAGACAAAGAGAGACAGAGAGAGACAGAAAGAGCTGAGGCTGGCCGCGAACCCGGATCCTCCGGTCTCCGCCTCCCAAAGTACTGGGATTACAAGCGTGTGCCACCACGCCCCGCTTACTGGGTACTTTAAAAACTTGCCCTTAGCGGGACATGGTGGTGGACACCTGTAATCCCAGTACTTGGGAGACTGAGACAGGAGGATTGCAGGTTCACAATCAGCCTCGACAATGTAGCAAGACTTTCAGTAACCTAGTGAGACCTTGTTTCAAAGATAGATAGATAGATAGATAGATGATAGATAGATAGATAGATAGATAGATGATAGATAGATAGATAGATAGATAGGGCTGGGGGTGTAGCTCAGGGGTAGAGCACTCTTGAGTTCAATCCCCAGTACCACATACACACACACACACACACACACACACACACATACAAACATACACACAAACAAACAACAAAACGATAAACACTTGTCCTTGACTCTAGAGTCCTAATTTTTTTTTTTTTTTTTTGCGGTACTGGGGATTGAACCCAGGGGCATTCTACCTCCGAGCTACACCCCCAGCCCTATTTTTTATTCTTTATTTTAAAACAGGGTCTCACTAAGTTGCGGAGGGCCTCGCTAAGTAGCTGAGGCTGGCCGCAAACCGGGATCCTCTGGTCTCAGCCTCCCAAGTACTGGGATTACAAATGTGTGCCACCACGCCCAGCTTTTGACTCTAGAGCCCTCTTACTAGCCATTGCTGTGGCACAAAATAGTCACAACACGTGTGGTCTCACCTGCTGGGTAAATTTGCTCTAGTCCAATATAGACCTGATCCTGTGTCACAGGTGAACCCTGAAGGGCACTTCTGTTTAACATGAGACAGATTCTGCTTGCGTTTCAGGAATGGCAGGCTTCCAGAACGCCACCAGCGTCCACTCAAAGATTCCTGCCAACAGGCTTCCCTTGGTAAACAAGAGTCCAGGCACCGGAGCGTGATCTCCACTCCAGCCTCAGCACGGAGGCACAGCCTTAGCGTTGCCAAGCAAGGCACCGATGTCCAGGTCGCTCTGGGCACGTAAAGGTGACTTAAGACTTGACCCAAGTACGTAAGGAGAGGAGCTGGGGCAATGGCAGCAACAGCCCTCCTCCATTTCTATCACCTTTTACTCCCTTGGAGGTTTTGAGTGAAGTTAAGACTTTTTGCAACTCAAGGACTTTTTGAGTGTCAGGTGTTATGATAGCTGGGCATGGTGGTGCATGCCCATTATTTCTGTACTTGGGAGGCTGAGACAGGAGGATTGCAGGTTCAAGGCCAGCCTCAGTAACCTAGCAAGACCCTTAGCAACTTAGCGAGATCCTGTCTCAAATTAAAAATAAGGGCTGGGCGTGGTGGCACACGCTTGTAATCCCAGTACTTGGGAGGCTGAGACAGGAGGAGCGCAGGTTTGCGGCCAGCTTCAGCTACTTAGTGAGGCTCTCTGCAATTTAGTGAGACCCTGTTTCAAAATAAAGAATAAAAATAGGACTGAGGGTGTAGCTCAGAGGTAGAATGCCCCTGGGTTCAATCCCCAGTACCACTAAAAAAAAAAAAAAAAATTAAAAATAAGCCAGGCGTGGTGGCATATGCTTGTAAACCCAGTACTTGGGGAGACTGAGACAGGAGGCTTGCAGGTTCTAAGCTAGCTTCAGCAACTTAGCAAGGTTCTCTGTAACTTAGTGAGACTCTGTTTCCAAATAAGAAAATAGGGCTGGGGTATAACTTGGAGGTAGAATGCCTCTGGGTTCAATCCCGAGTACCAATAAAATAAAATTAAATTAAATTAAAATAGGGCTAGGGGTATAGCTCAGAGGTAGAATGCCCTAAGGTTCAATCCCCAGTACCAAAAAAAAAAAAGAGTTATGATACACATGGTTAATCAGCCAGCCACACCAGCCTCCTTCTTCCTTGAGCGACTTCCTGTGGAACAGCAGAAGAGCAAGACCTCACTTGCCTAGCCTCCCTTGCAGTTAGAGGCAGGCTTGTGATCAAGTCTGGCCAACAAGATGTAATGGGACAGAATTGTTTTGCAAAAATGTCTTTCCTTTATAGATGAGAGAAGAGAGGCATTTGAGGAAACATTCCTTTACTGTTAGTTTTTGCCCCTCATCCACTGATTCCTGATTTGGAATTCTGTTGCAATGTCTGAAGCTGTAACAGCCATTCTGAAAAACCAACACATGAAAGGTGGTGGAGAAGGAAATGTAAAAAGAGCCCAGTTCCTTGAGGCCATCACTGAGTTGCTAGTCCAACTTTGGCCCGGATTCCTCTTATTAGATGAGATAACAAAAATACCTTCATTATTTAAGCCATGTAATCATCAAAGATCTGGTTCTGCTACCGCCCAGTGAAGCAACTCAAGAGACAGAGTGACAGAAGAAGAGAGAACTTTATTGGCAGCCCCAGCGAGTTGGAAGATGAAGGGCTTTGGCCCCAAATTCCATCCTACCAGGGGTTACAGGCACAAAAACTTCTATGGGATTTCTGGGAGTCTAATTTCAGCCACAGCCTGGTGGGTACTGGAACACTCATTAATTCTTGCAGTAATTAGTTCTCTTGATGTGGTTCAATGTTGTCCACAGGTTGCCAGGAGTTCTAGACATTCCTTATTCCTGTAAACCTGAAGAAAGATTGCTAAAGAGGAGGTCATATGACAGGTGTTTTTTTTGATGCTTTCCCTTATTCTTCTTTTGAGGCAAAGCTGACTTTATCCACTAATTATTTGGAGAATGAGGCAGAGGGGAGTGTGTTAGTTAGCTTTGTGACTGTGACCAAAATACCTGACAAGAACAAGTTAGAGAAGGAAAGATTTATTTGGACTCATGGTATCAAAGGTTTGTCCATAGTCAGCTGGCTCCAAGGCAGAAACAATATGGCAGAAGGGTGGGTGGGAGAAAGCTACTCAGCTCATGGTGACCAGGGAACACAGAAAGAAAAACAGTAAAGGAGGCTGGGATTACACTTGTAATCCCAGTACTTTGGGAGGCAGAGACCAGAGAATCCGGGTTCGCAGCCAGCCTCAGCACTCTCTCTCTCTTTCTCTCTCTCTCTCTCTCTCTCTCTCTCTCTCTCTCTCTACTTAGTGAGGCCCTCCGCAACTTTGTGAGACGCGGTTTCAAAATAAAGTATAAAAAATAGGGCCGGGAGCGTAGCGCGAAGGTAGAACGCCCCTGCGTTCAATCCCCAGTACCACAAAAAAACAAAAAACAAAAACAAAAACAGTAAAGGGCGAGGGACAGATATAGTCCCCAAGACCACATCCCCAGTGACCTACTTCCTCTAGCCATGACCCCCACCTACCTATGGCTTCCATCACCTCCCAGTAGTGGAAATTATTTGTGTGTGTGTGTGTGTGTGTGTTACTAGGGATTGAACCCAAGGGCATTCTACCTCCAAGCTACAACCTCAGCCCTTTTCATGTTGTTGTTTGTGTTGTGGTGGTGATGGTGGTGCTGGGAATCAAACCCAGGGGCGTTCTACCTCTGAGCTATACCCCCAGCCCTATTTTATTTTTTTATTTTGAGACAGGGTCTCGCTAAATTGCTGAGACTGGCTTCGAACCTGTGATCCTCCTGTCTCAGCCTCCCAAGTACTGGGATTATAGACTTGCAGCACCACACCCCACTAGAAACTATTTAAATGATTACTCCATGCAATAGATTAATCCACTGATGTGGTCAGAGCCCCCGTGATCCAGTCTCTTCCCCTCTGAACACTGCTGCATTGTCACACATGAGCCTTTGGGGGATACTCCAGATCCACACTGTACCAGGGAGTGAGACAACAGAGAAACAGTGAAAAATGGACTCGCTCGTGCTAGCAGCAAGTTAACCCATTCGCCGGCTTCAGTCCCATCCTGGTTAATGGGTGGGCTTAATAGGAACTGACCGGAAGATGGACCTTGCACAGAGCCAAAGATCAGCATTCCTAGAAGGAAGGAAAAAAGGAAGGAAGGGAAGAGGAGTGAAGGAGGAAGGAAAGAAGGAAGAGAAAAAGAATGGAGGGAGGGTAATAGGTTCAATACAGAATTAAGAATTTGGGGGCCGAGCATGGTGACCCACGCCTATAATCCCAGCACTTGGGAGACTGAGCCAGGAGGATCGCAGGTTCAAGACCAGGCTCAGCAACTTAGCAAGACTCTTGGCAACCTAGCAAGATCTTTTCTCGAAAACCAAACCAAAAAAATTTAAAAAGGGCTGGGGGTGTAGCTCAAGAGGTAGAATGCCTCTGGATTTAATCCCCAGTACGAGAGAGAGAGAGAGAGAGAGACAGAGACAGAGACAGAGACACAGAGAGAATATGAATGGGAATATTTGGGGGAAAGCAATGGGTTAGGGAGAGTTATAAAGCAATGAATGACATGAGAATTAGAATCAGAAGCCAGGGAGCAAACTACGGCCTAGATTTTGGTTGCAAGGCTCAAAAGCAGCCACATGCAGGGGCAGGAGAATCGTCAATAATGGAAGGGTTAGTTTTTTACTTTTCTTTTCAGTGCTGGGTTTGTTATTATTTTATTTACTTATTTTTTGTGGTGCTAGGGATTGAATCTGGGGCATTCTACCTCTGAGCTACATCCCCAGTCCTATTTTATTTTTTATTTGGAAACAGTCTCACTAAGTTGCCGACAGCCTCACTAAATTGCTGAGACTGGCTTTGAACCTGTGATCCTCCTGTCTCAGCCTCCCAAGTACTGGGATTACAGGTGTGCGCCACCACACCCAACTGCAGCGCTGGGTTTAGAACCAAGGTTCTGTCTGCCACTGAGCTACACCCCCCAGCCTTGAAATGGAATTTGCCCCGTGGGAGGTGGATCATCTCACAGAGAGTGTCTTAACTGGTTCACAGGATCTGGTTTCTTCAAGACTCAAGGGCTTTGAAGAGAAAAGCTCTAGCTTGTTTGGGAGCTAGAGGTGGAACCAGAGAAAACAAATACACTGCGGAAAGCAGGCAAGTAAAAACAAAGGCCAGGAAGGAGCCGCATTCCATAACAAAGCAGGGTGCCTGGGCGCTGCACCCGCGCAGGGTGGCCCCTGGCTCTGTGCCATGGGACCTCCCCAGCCTGGCGATGAGCGGGCGGGTCATTGTGCAGCTTTCTGAAGGGTGAAGTTGCAAGCACACGTGGTGGCTGCTGATGCAAGCCAAGGAGAGGAAATGGAAGAGCATGAAAAGACGGGCACTTTGTCAGTGACCGGCCAAGGGGTGGCCTGAGGGAGGGGCGCCTCCCACCTCCGCATCCTCCATCAATTTGCTCTGATATGGACTACAGGTGACGCTCAACAGGTGTCGCTCAAGTTCGTGTAAGATGCTGCTTGTCTTCAGCCTACCGCCGAGCGGCATGGCCAGTTTTCTTGGAGGAATCTGTAGTGCTTGCTCAGGAGCCATAACAAAGTACCACACCGGGGGCCTTAAACCACAGAAACTCATTTTCTCACGGTTCTGGAGGCTGGAATCCAAGACCAGGGAGTCAGCGGGTTTGCTTTCCTCTGTGTCTCTCTCCTTGGCTTGCAGGAGTCACCTTCTTGCTGGGTCCTCATGGGGTCTTTACTCTGCGCACACGCAGGTCTGTGTCTCTCTCCTTTTTTTTTTTTTTTTGTGGTACTGGGATTGAACCCAGAGGCATTCTATCTCTGAGCTATACTCTCAGCCCTATTGTATTTTTTATTGTGAAACAGGGTCTCTCTAAGTTGCAGAGGGCCTCACTAAGTTGCTGAGGCTGGCTTTGAACCTGCGATCCTCCGGTCTCAGCCTCCCAAGTACTGGGATTACAGGTGTGAACCACCACACCCAGTTTTATGTCCCAATTTTAAGGCTTCTTTCTTAACTTTATTGTTTCCTTTGTTGTGCAAAAGTTTTATCTTTTCATGCAATTTTTTTCATTTTCCCTTTTATTTCTATTTTTCTTTTCTTTTTTTTCCGTACTGGGGATTGAACCCAGGGGCATTCTACCTCCGAGCTACACCTCCAGCTCTTGTTTTTTATTCTTTATTTTTGAAACAGGGTCTCACTAAGTTGCAGAGGGCCTCACTAAGTAGCTGAGGCTGGCCATGAACCTGTGATCCTCCTGTCTCAGCCTCCCAAGTACTGGGATTACAAGCGCGCGCCACCATGCCTGGCTCTATTTTTCAAAGCTTAAGAAAGATTTCTCTGATGTAATGTCTTAATGGTATTCTTTTAATTCTAAAACAACTTTGGCTTTTTTTATTTAAATCTTAATCTCTCTAGGATTGGTTTTTGTGTATGGTATATGGTTAGAGATCTAATTTTATTCCCTCCCATATAGATAACCAATTGTCTCAACACCTTTTAGTGCCTAAAAAATATTTCCTCAACACCATTTACTAATTTTAAAAAGTTTCCCTAGCCAGGAGTGGTGGCACATGCCTGAAATCCCAGTACTTGGAAGGCTGAGACAGGAAGACTGTAGGTTCAAGGACAGCCTCAGCAAGTAGCAAGACTCTCAGCAACCTAGTGGGACCCTGTCCAGTACCACAAAAAAAAAAAAAGAAAAATTTCCTCATTACTTTGATTACCACCTATGTCATTTTTGAAATGGCAGGAGTGAGTCTGACCCGACGCTTTCCTTCTGTTCCACTGGTCTATTTGCCTCTCCTTTCCATCTCTCTCTTTATTGCTCTGGCCTTTTCTTTTTTTAATTTTTTTTTTTTTTTTTTTGCGGTACTGGGGATGGAACCCAGGGGCATTCTACCTCCGGGCTACACCCCCAGCCCTATTTTTTATTCTTTATTTTAAAACAGGGTCTCACTAAGTTGCGGAGGGCCTCACTAAGTAGTTGAGGCTGGCCGCAAACCTGGATCCTCCTGTCTCAGCCTCCCAAGTACTGGGATTATAAGCGTGCACCACCACGCCCGGCCGCTGTGGCCTTTTAATAAGTCTTGATTGTCTGAGAGCAAATATTGGTTTTTCTAAATATGTCTGCTTTTTTTTTTCTGACACTTGTTCTTCCAAATAAATTTGGGATTTTTAAAATTAATGAGGGAAAAAATAAAATAAAATTAATTAGAGGAAATATATTAATTGATTAGGGGGAAAGTGACACCTTTTCAATACCGAGCCTTTGCCATACTGTCTTGCTCTTTACTTCTAGATTTTATTTATTTATTTTTTTTCAGTACTGGGGGTTGAATCCAGGGGCATTCTATTTCCAAGATACACCCACAGCCCTATTTTTTATTCCTTTTTTTTTTTTTTTTGCAGTACTGGGGATGGAATCCAGGGCCATTCTACCTCTGAGCTATGCCCCCAGCCCTATTTTTTATTCATTATTTTGAAACAAGTCTCACTAAGTTGCAGAGGGCCTCACTAAGTAGCTGAGGTTGGCCGCGAACCTGCAATCCTCCTGTCTCAGCCTCCCAAGTACTGGGATTACAAGCGTACACTACCACTCCCGGCTCTTATTCTTTATTTTGAAACAGGGTCTTGCTAAATTGCTGAGAGCCTCACTAAGTTGCTGAGGTTGTCCTCGAAACTGTGATCTTCCTGTCTTAGCCTCCCAAGTACTGGGATTACAAGTGTGTGCCATCACGCCCGATATAGATTTTATTTTTATTAACATGGATCCATAATCCTTTATCTGCAACTCAGGGCAAGCATATTTCAGAATTCAGAAACTTTCAGATTAAAAAAAAGACAAAGGGCAATCTGATCCATATCTGTAATATGTTGCATATCACTCCCGAGGTAAGTGCTGGTCACAGATGGCCACTCGTTTGGAAGCTCCGGTGTAGTGCCATCCACTGGGAGCTCTGCAGTGATGGCGAGGTTCTTTATCCACATAATCCACCATGATTCTCACCAGTTACATGTGGCTATGGAGTGTTGGAAATGTGTGTTGTGTGGCTAAGGAATGAAATTTTAAATTTTTTGGTTAATTGTCATGAATGCAAATTTATATAGCCATATGTGGCCAGTGGCTACCATACTAGTAGTTCTCAGAGACATGGTTCAGGGGACACATTTTTTGAGTCTTCTCTCTCCAAAAAGTGTCTTTTCTTCATCCTACACTTCATTGATGGTTTGGCTGAAAACATGATTCCAGGTTAAAAAATCATTTCATCTTAAAATTGTGAAAGTACTGCTCCCTATCTCCCTCGCTTCCAGCGTTGCTTTATATGAGGACTTGACAATTCCTGAGCTTTTGTTTGTGATCAGCTTTTGTCTTCAGAAAGTTTTTGTTTTATTTTCACCCCAAGTGCTTTTGTACTTCCTGATGCACGGCTATGGTTATGGGCTTATTTTTATCCATTGTCCTGGGTATTCCATGGGCTCTTTCAAACTGGAAATTCATAGCCTTCAGTTCAGAGAAATTTTCTTATATTATCTCATTAAGGTGTGTGTGTATGTGGTGCTGGGATTGGAACTCAAGGCCTTGTGCATGGTAGTAAAGTGCTTTACCACTTAGCTATATCTCCAGCCCCGTGATTTTTTTTTCCTTTTCTTTCTTTTTTTCTTCCTATTCTCTTTTCCTAGGACATTCTGCATTAATCTAATTTTCTTATTTTTTTCCTCCCCTTTCCATTTATTTCTTTTTGTTCTGTTTCCTGGGAAAATTTTAAGCTATGTTTTCTATCTCTTTTATTGAGTTTGTATTTTTATTTTCTAAGGGGTATTTTTGTTCCCTGACTATTCTCTTTTTATAACATCCTGTTCTCATTTAATGGTTGCAACATCTTCCTTATCTCTCTAAGAATATTTGGTAGATTTTAAAGTTTTCTCCTGCCTGCATGGTTTCTATTTCCTACCAGTGGCACTTTTCTGTTTATTTGCTTTGTTTTCTCTCTGTCTTATTTGAGGCTTTCCTTGGCAGTCAGTAATCATTGGTTGTCAAATTGTATGAAATACCTGGGGAATAAATTGTTCTTAGAAAGATTTGGGCAGGTGCCTGAGATCTGTCAACAACTAACCTCTCTGTGCAATGACCTGGCTGGACCATTTAGTGGGGAAATCTGATCCTACCTATGCTTTCAGGTATTTCTTCTTTACCTGGTGGGATGCTTCTCCACAGAAGTCTTTTCCAGTCTCCTGCAGGAAGGTGTTGGCCTTGTTGCCATCCTTCCACTGTCCCAGAGAAGAAAGAGGAAGGGGGTTTGGAATCAAGTATGTACGAGGTCACTTATTCAACTTCCTCCACCTCAGTTCAGTATTTGTGTACTTAATCTAGTGACTACCTTCAAGGAAAAACTTTGCATCTTCTGCCAAATTGAGAGAATTGTAAGGGATAATTGATGGATCTGACTGATTTTTAAATAGACTTTCAAACAAGTCTTCTTTCAGTAGCAACGAGTTTTGTTTTGTTTTTTATTGCTAGACCATTAAGGTGCCTGGAGCCGCCAACTTTGGAGCCTTTGGTCCATTCGTTCCCTTATAAATGAGGTTGGGTCTCTATTTTACCCAGCACCAGCTTAGAATTCAGCTTTTATGGCTCTGCTTATTCTCTTAACCAGCTGTTTCTCTAATTTCCAAAGGTTTTTTGCTGTTTTATCTCCTCCTATGTTCCCTGTTCCTGTGGGTTTAGGTCTTTCTTTTTTTCTTTCTCTATTTTTCTTTTCTTTTTTGGTGGTACTGGGGATTTTAACCCAGGGGCATTCTGCCTCTGAGCTACACCCCAGCCCTATTTTATTTTTTTATTTTGAATCAGGGTCTCATTAAGTTGCGGAGGGCCTCACTAAGTTGCTAAAGCTGGCCGCAAACCTGCGATGCTCCTGTCTCAGCCTCTCATGTACTGGGAATACAGGTGTGCACCATCACTCCCAGCTTATGTCTTTCTTAAAAATCCCTTTACTGTCATTTTCATGAGGTTTTGAGAGGCAGAAAAAAAAAATAGATGCATTTGTTCCCCATCCTTGCCAGATGGTAAAACAGTTTCTTTTCCTCCTCCTCCCTTCAAGTGGTTGATTTCAAAGTGCAGTGCCTTTAATTGCACGAACAAGAATTGAACAGCTACTATAGGTCAGCCCCGTGTTTGTCGCTAACCAGGGCCACCCACCCAAACAAATAGACGTTGACTGAGAATTGACAGAATTACATTGAAGCAACATGAGGGTTGTAAAGCAACACCTTGGAGCTGACTCCTGGGGTCCCCTGGCCTCTGAGGCAGCCCCTGACTCTTGCCCCCGCAGTGGCCAGGATTGGCATGTCTGGGGCAGCAGCCTGTTCCATGTTCTGGGCTTATAAAGACCAGACACATTTGTCCTCATCCTCATTAGTGCTGTGCTCTGACCAAACATTCCAATGAAAAAGAATAGACTTTAAATTCTTGCTTGCTAAAAATATTTTCCATAAACAGCACATGAAAGAAAAGGGCAGAAGCAAAGAGCACCGAGTAGAAGTCTACAGAGTCGCTCTCACTGGTCACCCTGGTCCCTTTCTATTTCTAACCCTGTAGGATGGACCTGAGTTATTATTAGCCAAGGTCACCTGTGTGGTACTAAAGAGCCATCATGTTTAATTAATATATAATACCAGCCATGCGTGGTGGCGCACACCTGAAATCCTAGTACTTGGGAGGCTGAAATTGAATCGCGGGTTCCAGGCCAGCCTCAGCAACTTAGCGAGGCCCTCCTCAACTTAGTGAGACCCTGTTTCAAAATAAAGAATAAAATAAGGCTGGGGGTGTAGCTTGGAGGTAGAACACCCCTGGGTTCAATCCCCAGTAACACACACACACACACACACACACACACACACACACACACACACGATTCACTTATTTAAATGGCATATTTAACATAACATAAAACATAAATCCCGAACTGGAAACCAGAGCTGTGGCTGCAGATTGCAGGCCACTCTGAGAGAGAAGGCATATTTTGTCTGAAGTTGATTTTTATATATAATTTATTGTATTCCAGGCACTGTTCTAAGCACTTTACAAATATTACATTGCCTCCTTCAATCTCTGTCCCAATGTTACGAGAGAAGTACTACCAATACCATCATCACACATAATCATCACACAGATCCAGAGGGGTTAAGTAACTGTCGAGGTCACACAATGACCTGAGGCCTCAGCAGTCCAACTCCAGAACCAAGGAAGGCATGGGCCCCGTGCGCATTACTCTTGACCAGCAGCTCTCAGCTGCGGCCAGGACACCGTTAGCAACATCTGGAGGCATTGTTTATTGTCACAGCTTGGGAAGGAGATGCTACGGGCATCAGGGATAGATGTCAGGGATTCTGCTCAACATCCTACAATGCCCACGTCAGTCCTCATGACAGAAGCATCTGGCTCCAATGTCGGTACTGCCAAAGAGGAGCAGGACTGCTGGGGCATGTTGCTGTGCAGGATGCGATGCTCAGCACCCAGATGTTAAGTCCTTCCTCCAGATTTTGGGTTTCTCCATCCTTTCCTTTCCTTTCTCCCTCCCTTCCTTCCTTCCTTCCCAACCTTTCTTTCTTTCTTTTTTTCTTTCTTTCTTTTTTCTCTTTCTTTCTTTCTTTCTTTCTTTCTTTCTTTCTTTCTTTCTTCTTTCTTTCTTTCTCTTTATCTCTCTCTTTCTTCCTTTCATTCTTTCTTTCCCCTTCCTTCCTCCCTCCCTCCCTTCCTTTCTTCCTTCCTTCCTTCCTTCCTTCCTTCCTTCCTTCCTTCTTTCCTTCTTTCTTTTTTTGTGTGTAGTACTGGGTATTAAACCCAGGGGGCTTCTACCTCTGAGCTACACCCCTAGTCCTTTTTATTTTTTATTTTGAATTAGAATCTCACTAAGTTACAACACTCTGGCCTCAAACCAGCAATCCTCCTGTCTCAGCCTCCCAGGTACTGGGATTACAAGTGTGTGCCACCACCCCTGGCTCGGAATTTGCATTTCTTGCAGTTGGTGGCCATGCTTCTTGCTTCACCTGATGTAATGCCACTGGAAGCAATGTGGGTCAATTCCAGGCAAACACTAGAAGTCAGTGCTGGCCACCACGTTTCATTTTTTTCTGCTTTGGCCATCTGGGAAATCTTGGAAACACAGAGATGGAACTTCCCACGGCCTGTGTCCTCGCGTGAGGATAAAGCAGAACGGAGCCCTTTGAATGGCCCAGAACCAGTAAACCTAAGCCACCGGGCTTCGTGGTTGTCTCTGCAGTATAATTCAGACTCCCCGACCGTGAGCATCTAGGTACACATCCATGTCCCTGGCCCAGGAACTGGATGCAGGTCCTTCTACTGAGTCCCAGGTCCCTCCTCAGGCGGATGGCTTCCTGCGCCACACAGTGAGGCCCGTGAAGCGTCACTGCTCCAGTGTTAGAAGTTCTGCTTTGTCACTGAGCTAAGCGTGTCTAGATCCATGATGATGGACGCGCTCCCGTTTATGTCATGGGAAGTCTCCAACATAAGTTGTATAGTACTCATTGCCATAGCAACCAGGCAACTCAGATTTTCCAAGTTAACGCACACACTTGTCGTCTCACTCTGCCTCAGTCAGCTCCGGTGAAGTCAGCATTTTTAACACTGTAATACCCAGGATTACACGAATCTTAAGTCCCAGGGGTGTGGGCAAGCCTTTAGTCATAGTATTTCATTTTATCCACAGATCTTCGCAAAGCTTAAGACATCTAAGTGTTCTGACTTTACAATTCATATGTCAAATTAATCTACCCAGTGATGAATTGGAATTTTACTGGGATGCTGCCTAGTATGGATGGATATGGAATGAGTTTATGGCAACCTAACAATTTAGATCAATAAAGGACCCACATAATGAGCCAAGCATGGTGGTGCATGCCTGTAATCCCAGTACATGGGAGGCTGAGACAGGAGGATTACAGGTTTGGGGCTGGCCCCAGCAACTTAGCAAGGCCCTTAACAACTTAGTGAAACCTGTTTCAAAATAAAAAAATAAAATAGGGCCGGGGGTTATGCCCCTGGGTTCCATCCCCAACACCACAAAAACAAAAACATTGGACACATGCCAGGAACGGCAGGTCAAGGTAAAGGGGAGTGGATTGGAAAGATTACCTATACCTGTTCCAGGTACAATGGCTGCATAACAAGTTCCTTCCAAATTTGATGGCTTCAAGCAACAACTTGAATTATGCTCATGAATTTTTCTGCTTTGGACATGGCTCAGTGGGGACAACTTGTCTCTGATCTGCTCAGCAACATCTGAGGGTCTCCAAGGCTGGGAACTGGAACCCTCTTAAGGTCCACTCACCTGCCTGGCAGTGGGTGTTGGGAAGGCTCAAACAGCTGGGGTTCCCTGGACTGCCTCTTTATCACACTGTGGCCTTTCTGGCACAGAGATTCCAGTACAGCCAGGCGTATTGGTTTTCTATTGCTACACAGCAAATTTCTGCAAATTTAGTGGCTTACACAGTGCACATGTAAGTCGCAGAGCCTGTGGATCAAGCGTAAGACATGTGGCTTGACAGGCTTTTCTGCTTACAGGGTCTCAAGGGGCTGCAATTAAGGTGTTGGCTGGGCTGCATGCTCATCTGGCGACTCAACTGGGGGAAACCTGCTTTTGAGCTTATGCAGGCGTTTGGCTGTGATTGTTTCTTTGTGCTATAAGGTTGAAAGGCTCAGCTTTGGGTTGGGTGCCAGCTGGATGTATCCTCAGCTCCTGCCCACGATCAAGGGGGCAGAATCTAAACCCCACCCATCAACAGAAGGAGTACCCATCACTTTAGATCAAAAGCATGCAGGAATGGGAATCTATTGATGTAGTTATTTTGCGAGAGACGATGTACCACTACTTGTTCACTGGTCACAATAATTCATATCACTTCCATATGCTAAATACAATGATTTCCTCTCCTCCAGGGTTGGGTTTGCTTTCAAGACATGGCACAAGGGAGATGAGTGGGGGAAAAGATTCCTAATACAACCTGGGAGAAAACATTTTCAAAAAGAGGATTTGCTCATCTGAGCTGAATTTTGAGATGGGAATTCATCTGAATTCTGAGATGGGATGGGCGCTATATAGGAGTTTGTCGAATGGTGTTCATTGTGGCAGAGTTTAAGGTCTGGTGACGGTTTCTGCTTTCTTTGTGTCTATTTTAGCTCCCTGATGAGATGGTAAACTGTAAACTTTGAGAAAATAGAGACACTGGATTTTGTATCTTTTGAGGAGTGCTAGTCCCAAGGGAAGGACTCAGCTCATTTCTATGAAAGACTTGAACTCCTAGATTCCCGCAGGACCCTGGTGTGCAAATTACTGTCACTCCTTGGAAACGTCTCACTGGAAAAGGTGTCTGTTTATCAACTCTGCTGTCACAGCAGCCCTTTGCATGGGGAAGCACAGTGTGACACTGAGGTGGCTGGCTGTCCAGTGAAATGTCTTCTTTTAGGAATCTACCTCCACAGTGGGTGGAAGGGAAAGAGGAAGGATAAACATGCTGCGCCCACAGAACACCTGGCGAGCTCATCAGAAGGTCTGGGCTCAGAAAAGTCAGCTAGCACCTCCCTCCTCACCCCCAGGGGAAGTAATTTCTAGTTTGAGGAGTTCATCTGGTAAGGTGATTTAAAGAACAATTCTAGCCGGACGTGGAGGTGCATACCTGTAATCCCAGGGACTCAGGAGGTGGAGGCAGGAGGATTGCAAGTTCAAGACCAACCTGGGCAAGTTAGCAAGAAGTTGTCTTAAAAAAAAAATAGGGCCTGGCGTGGTGGTGCACGCTTATAATCCCAGTACTTGGGAGGCTGAGACAGGAGGATCCGGGTTCACGGCCAGCCTCAGCTACTTAGTGAGGCCCTCCACAACTTTAGTGAGACTCTGTTTCAAAATAATGAATAAAAAAAAAAATAGGGCTGGGGGTGTAGCCCGGGGGTAGAATGCCCCTGGGTTAAATCCCTAGTACTGCCAAAAAAATAAAAAATAATAATTGAGCGGGTGTGGTGGTGCATGCCTGTAATCCCAGTACCTGGAAGGCTGAGGAGGATCGCAGGTTCGAGGACATCCTCAGCAAGTAGTGAGACTCATCAACTTAGCAAGACCCTGTTTCCAAATAAAAAATAAAATAGTTCTGGGGGTATAACTCAGAGGTAGAATGCCTCTAGGTTCAATCCCCAGTACCAAAAAAAATTACGGATGTAACTCAGTGGTAGAGAGCTCTTGGGTTCAATTCCTACTACTACTACTATACCCCCCCCCAAAAAAAACCCAATAACAACAAAAAACTATTTCCTCATTGTATAAAAATCTTTTTTTTTTGTACTGGGGATTGAACCCAGGGGCATTCTACCTCCAAGCCACACCCCCAGCCCTATTTAATTTTTTATTTTGAAACAGGGTCTTACTAAGTTGCTGAGGGTCTCACTAAGTTGTGGAAACTGGCCTTGAACCTTTGATCCTCCTGCCTCAGCCTCCCAAATACTGTGATTACAGGCACACACGTGCCACCACACCTGGCTGGAATATGCATTCTTTTGGGGGAAGGCACTGGGGATTGAACCCAGAGGCATTCTACCTCTGAGCTACACCCCCAGCCCTTTTTTAAAAAATTTGAAACAGAGTCTCACTAAGTTGCATAGGGCCTCGCTAAGATGCTGAGTCTGGCTTTGAACCTGCAATCCTCCTGTCTCAGCCTCCCAAGTACTGGGAGAAATATGTATTCTTAATGACCTGGAGGTAGTCTTCCCTGTGTTTTCCCAGAGCAAGTCTGATGGCAGCGATTCCCACGTTCCTACAGTGAATTTTCTTTTACCTTCTCTACACGCCACGTTTGCTTTTGAGAATCAGAACAGAAAACAAAGGTCAGATCTAATTGACACAAACCCTTCCTATTTTAACAGCTATGATTCTATTAATTATTTCTGCCCACAATTCCCAATTGGCCATAGGTTCCCTACAAGATTGGATTTTTCTCTTGAAACCAAGCTAAGAAGTGGCTTACGAGTTCTAATTTCACAAGCTCTGTTCCCTGTGGAAATCCTTCTGATTAAGCCCAATTCCCAATTCAAATTAAAATTTAGCATTAGGGATTAAAATGAAAACTAAAGAGGATCCCAAATCTGCTCATTTTCTTCCCTCCCAGGGTTCATGGCACCACTGTGGCTTTGCTAATAACACCCTTTCCTGGCTCATCTCATTTTCAGGTAGTTGGAGCCCTTGAAGAGTTCAGGAGCCGGGTGTGGTGGCACATGCCTGTAATCCCAGTCCTTGGGAGGCTGAGGCAGGAAGATTGCAGTTTCGAGGCTAGCCTCAGCAATTTAGCAAGGCCCTCCACAACCTAGCGAGGTCCTGTTTCAAAATAAAAATAAAATAGGGCTGGAGGTATAGCTCAGAGGTAGAATGCCCCTGGATGATTTAATCCTCAGTAATACACACACACACACACACACACACACACACATGCACACACACACAGTTCAGGAGCTGCTGGCACAGTGGTGAGAAGGCTAAACGATATGCCTTTCTTCTACAGGCGTGTATAATGGCTCCATCCATGAGGATAGAGGGTGTGGTTGGGAACACTCCCTTCATCATGGGAAACATGGAGGACTAATGAACAAGGAAAACTGGGATCAAGAATGTTGTAACTAGGCCGGGCGTGGTGGCGCACGCTTGTAATCCCAGTACTTTGGGAGGCAGAGACCGGAGGATCCGGGTTTGCGGCCAGCCTCAGCGCACGCGCACGCGCTCTCTCTCTCCTCTCTCTCTCTCTCTCTCTCTCTCTCTCTCTCTCTACCTAGTGAGGCCCTCCACAACTTCGTGAGACCTGGTTTCAAAATAAAGCATAAAAAAATAGGGCCAGGGGTGTAGCGCAGAGGTAGAACGCCCCTGGGTTCAATCCCCGGTACCGCGAAAAAAAAAAATGTTGTAACTAGCCAGGTGTGGTGGTGTACACCTGTAATCTCAGTACTTGGGAGGCTGAGACAGGAGCATGGCAGGTTCAAGATCAGCCTCAGCAATATAGCAAGACTCTCAGCAAACTAGAGAGAACCTATTTCAAAACAAAACAAAACATAAAAAAGGCTGGAGGTATAGCCTGGAGGTAGAATGCCCCTGTGTTCAATCCCCAGTACCACACACAAAAAAGAATTTTATAATTATTTCCATTTATGTGTGTGTGTGTGTGTGTGTGTGTGTGTGTGTCTGTGTGTGTGTGTGTGTTACTGTGGATAGAACCCAGGGGTCTTGTACCTTTGGGCTATACCCCCAGCCCTATTTTACTTTTTATTTGGAAACAAGGTCTTGCTAAGTTGCTGAGAGCCTCACTAAATTGCTGAGGCTGGCTTCAAACCTGTGATCCTCCTGTCCCAGCCTCCCAAGTACTGGGATTACAAGTGTGCGCCACCACACCCAGCTCTTCCATTTATTATACACACCATTAGCACCAAAATGGATGTAAAGTGTCAATCCCATTGTTTTGCAGATGGTGAAATCCAGGCTCAGAGAGATGCAGCAACTAGCCCAGTGTTAGGCTGCCTGTCTATTGTCTCCTAAACCGTGACTTTTTCTGCTATAGCAACAAGCAAGCCAAGAGAAGCAATTGATTGGCTTATGTTTACCAGTCATTTTTGTTAAAATCTTCCTGGTTATCCCCATGGAAAAAAATAGTTTTCTGCTTCTTTGATTAAAAATTTCATCACTTTTTTTGGAAGGCCAATCTAGATAAAAAGAGATGCTAATCATTGCTAACCATGAAACTTTAGAGTTTAAGAGGCCTTCCAAGTCGGACCTGGTGGTACTCGCCTTTAATCCCAGTACTTGGGAGGCTGAGACAGGAGGATTGCAAGTTCAAGGCCAGCCTCAGCAATTTAGCAAGACCCTTTTTCAAAATAAGAGATGAAAAGGGCTGGGGGTGTAGCTCAGAGTTAGAATGCCCCTGGGTTCAATCCCAGGTACAAAAAAAAAAAAAAGAGAGAGACCTTCTAGATCATCTCTTCCAAGCATTCCCTGTACAGATCTAGAACACGAGACTTAGAGGGCTGGATCCTCAGCTAACAAGGAGAGGCAGAGAAACTGGAATCCAGGAACAGCTACTTCTGCTCTGCTGCATCTCAGCACCTCAGAAAAACACATCTCAGTGTTGACCCAGATATATTTAAAAGGTTTTGTCACAACTTTTCCTAACCTCTGGTATTTGCAGCATTCCAATGTTGTGCTTTTATCTGACACACTTTTATCCTTAGTTCTGACACATGTCTCAACAGTCGTAGGAATGGCATTAAAGGAAAAATGGTCTCAAGCTACCTAGAAATTTCCCTAAGAGAATGAACCTACCATATGACCCAGCTATACCACTCCTGGGCATCTACCCAAAAGAATGGAAACCAAACTACCAGAGTAATGCATGCATATCTATGTTTATAGCTGCACAATTCACAGTTGCCAAACTATGGAACCAGCCAAGATGTCCATCAACAGATGAATGGATTACAAAACTATGGGATATGTACACAGTGGAATTCTACTCAGCCATAAAGAAGAGCAAAATTATGTCATTTGGAGGGAAATGAATGGAACTGGAGAATATTATGCTAAGTGAGATTGGTCAGTCACAGAAAGTGAAAGGTCGGATGTTCTCCTTCATATGTGGAAGCTAGGGAGAAATTGGAACACAGGAGGGACTCCAGACAAAGGAGGAGAAACCTTAGTGGAGTGAGGGAGGGGACCTAACTGAGGGAGATGGGGGAGGGGGAAACACCTCAATGGACACGATGCACATACAAACTTATCAAAGCCAATCACTGTGCCGAGCACGGGAAGGAGGAAGGAATAGGGCAGGAACTGGGAGAGGCTCAATGAGTGCTGTGTGCATGTATGCCTCTAGCACCCTGAACTTCATCAAGATGTATGATTACAATGCACCAATAAAAGGAGAAGAAGAAAAAAAGAAAGAAATTTCCCTAAGAAGATGGTCTCTACATGAATCTCTCGAGCATTATTTCAAAACACAAGAGCTGGCAGCAGGCTTAATACTTGATATTAATTACTTGATTTCATACTTGATACTAATTACTTGATATAATTCTTGATACTTAATACTTGATATCATGTCACAACCAGTAGATGCCGGGCATGGTTGCACACGCCTGTAATCCCAGTATTTGAGAGGCTGAGACGGGGGGGAATCATGGATTCGAGGCCAGCCTCAGAAACTTAGTGAGACCCTCAGCAACCTAGCAAGACCCTGTTTCAAAAGAACACATAAAAAAGGCTGGGGGTGTAGCTCGGAGGTAGGATGCCCCTGGGTTCAATCCCTAGTACCACAAACAAAACAAAGCAAACAAACAAAAACCGTAGAGCATAGAATTGTGGATAGCCTTCTCACCCAGTATTGTAATGACTGGCATTGCCAGGACTTCTTAGAAATGCAAAATTTTGCTGGGTGCTGTGGTGCACACCTGTAATCCCAGTACTTGGGAGGCTGAGACAGGAGGATCACAGGTTCGAAGCTAGCCTCAGCAACTTAGTGAGGCTCTTAGCAACTTAGCGAGACCCTGTTTCCAAATAAAAAATAAAATAGGGCTGGGGACGTAGACCAGAGGTAGAACACTCCTGGGTTCCATCCCCAGTACCATACACACACACACAAAAGAAAAAGAAAAAGAAATGCAAACTCTTGGGTGCACACCAGACCTACTGAATCAAATCTTCATTTCCCAGAACCCCTAGGGGCCTTGCATGCAGTAACATTTGAGAAGCACAGGCCCGTTGGGCGTGGTGACGCACACCTGTAATCCCAGTACTTGGGAGGCTGAGACTGGAGAATCCGGGTTCGCGGCCAGCCTCA
Source organism: Glis glis (assembly GCA_004027185.1). Taxonomy (NCBI): domain Eukaryota; kingdom Metazoa; phylum Chordata; class Mammalia; order Rodentia; family Gliridae; genus Glis; species Glis glis. The sequence continues at coordinate 13,848 of PVJS01018661.1, read as the reverse complement.
GCAACTTAGTGAGACTCTCAGCAACTTAGCGAGACCCTGTTTCAAAATAAAGAATAAAAAAATAGGGCTGGGGGTGTATCTCGGAGGTAGAATGCCCCTGGGTTCAATCCCCAGTACCGCAAAAAAAAAAAAAAAAAGAGAGAAGCCCAGGCCCACAGAGTTTATCCTTGCGTGAAGAGAGCAGTGGGCGCGGTAAGGGGTGTGAAGTGGAGCAAATACGAGGCTCAGCGACTCCGAGTTCTGCTGTTTCTTGCGTGGTTCTTGGAAATTTTACCCAACCTCGCTGAGTGTCAGTTTCCTCAAGTATAAGCGGAGGCGCTGGTTGAACAGGCCGTTGTAATGAGCTGCTAACAGATTTTTTCCCCATCCACATTGTGTAGGACAGTTTGTGTGAAGCGAGCTGAGTGCCGTGCATACCACACATTTGGAATGTTTCATGAATGCTATTAATAAAAACGCGGATCACGTTGACTTCCTATCTCTGGGAGGAAACCGTGTGTTGCGCAGTTCATTGAATTGGGCAGCCAAAGTCCAATTTTCCTTCTGAGAAAATCCTGAGAGTCTCGGGCCGGCGCTGGATGCACCAAGACTCCTGACTCAGGTTTCGAGAACCAAGCGGTCGCCTCTGAAAGGCAGGATGTGATTTTTTTCTGTTTCCTTGTTACATTGCTCAGCTCCTCCCTGTCTGAAGCTTGTTTAATCTGCAGGTTTGGGGCTCCACCTTTCGAGTTTTGATTCTTGTTATTGATTCCAAAGTAAATAGTGACTAAAGCGGTGGCGACGTCAACATATTCTTTGACAAGCGATTAATCTTAGCATTGAATGAAATCAGACGCCAGCCATGCACGCATTGTTGTTACGATTCAGTGGTACTATAGGGCTCAAGAGAATTCCTTTCTCCAGGTAGCCAGAGCCTCATACCAGCTGCTCTGGAGGAGAAATGGCGCCTATGTTTGGAAAGACCAAGGAATATTTGACTTTATAAATCAATAACTAGTCTCAGAGCTACTATTGCCCTCTGATCCACAGATCTGACAGCCAGGAGAGATTATGGTAACCATACTGTCGGGGAAATGCAAACCTGTTGGTTAAACATTTGCCAAAAGCCCGGCTAGTGACCTCTGATAAAAGTGAACCTAATTTGGCTGTGTGTTCTTGCAGTGTTCTAGAACATCAGAAAAAGCTGCCTGACCCAACACATCCTCGCTCCTGGAGAAACAGACTTCTCTGGGCTGAAAGGGTTGGCCGATGTCACTCTTCCATCCAGTCTCTCTCTTCTACCACAGGGCCCCTACACGGTGGGATCTGCATTAGGAGGACTTTAAGTGGAGCTAATCCTTTTGAAGATCCTCAAAAATTTTTCTTCTCAAACTTGCTGCCACCCCTACATAAAGAAAGGGTGCTGGGTGCAGTGGCGCACGCCTGTGATCCCAGTACTTAGGAGGCTGAGACAGGAGGATTGCAGGTTTGAGGCCAGCCTCAGTAACTTAGTGAGACCTGTTTCCCAATAAAAAATAGGAAGGGCTGGGGGTGTAGGTTGGAGGTTGAATACCCCTGGGTTCAATCCCCAGTACCTTGTGCACGCGCGCGCGCACACACACACACACACACACAAAGTGTGAGATTTTTTTTTTTTTTAGTCAGGCATGGTGGCGCACACCTGTGATCCCTGTACTTGGGAGGATGAGACAGGAGGATCACAGGTTCAAGGACAGCCTCAACAATTTAGCGAGGCTCTCAGCAACTTAGCAAGATCCTGTTTCAAAATTTAAAAAAATAATAAAATAAAATAGAACTGGGGGATGTAGCTTGGAGGTAAAATGCCCTGGGTTCCATTCCCAGTACCAAAAAAAAATTTTTTTTTCTTATTCCTTCATCTCCTTCAGTGCCTAACATAGTATTTACGCTCAGTAGGTACTTATTACATTGCACTAAATGAATAAAGTATTATTTCCACTGTGCTATAATTATGCATTGTACGGTCATCTACTTGAACAGTTACTATATTGAATTATGAGATTTATTGAAGTGTCTGTTTCCCTTTGAGTGCAACATCTTTTTAAAGAAAGATGCTGTGTCTTTGTTATTGTTCCTCTATCACTTGGCACGGAAGCCAGGAATGGAAGTTTGTTGTTCCTGGGAAAGTGGGGTAGCTGATGAGAGTAAGATAACCTTTTTTTGAAATATCTTAGTGACAAATTTAACAAGCTTTTCTTTAAAAATTGAAATGCACTAAGATGTCATTCAAGTAAAAGCAAGAGATTCAGAATCTCCCCATAAAAGGAAAATTAGGAAGTTAAGCACTTGCCGCTCCATGATAAGAGAATTGGATTCCAAAGTTTAAAGTGATTCTATGAAAGCCTTTATTAATATTTTCTGTGTTCACTGAAGGAAAATGAGCAGCCGAGAGCATGCTAAATAAGAAAATACCAATGATGCATTGCACGACTTTAATTAGTACTAATGGTGCTATGTAATTAATTTAATTTACCATCCCTTCTTCTGTAGAAACTTCTCCCTTCTCTGCTGTTTCCACAAAATACCATAAATGGGTCCCGATTTGCTGCAAATAAGGTGCATTTATTCCTGGCAGTGGCTCTCAGCCCTGCAAATGCTTGGCGCATTCTGATTTTATGAGCTGGGGGGGCTAGGCATGGTGGCACACACTTGTAACCCCAGTACCTGGGAGGCTGAGACAGGAGGATCACAGGTTCACCGCCAGCCTTAGCAACTTAGCAAGGACCTCAACAACTTAGCGAGGACCTCAACAACTTAGTGAGACTCTGTTTCAAAAATAAAAAAAAAAGAAAGAACTGGGGCTGCTTCCTCTCTACTCTCCCCTCCCCCTTCTTTAACAGGACAGTGCCCAGATACTTTGGATGTTTGGGGTAACCTTGTTTTCCTCTAGTCAGCCTAGCTCAGGAGACATTTCTCAGGCCCCTCCCCCAAGATCCATGACTTCATGACTCTGCAGATTTAACTCTGCTCACTACTAGCTTCAAGTTCAAGTTTAGAGGCGACGCACTCAGGTCTCAGTTCCCACCTCCTAACCAACACCAGAGTGACCTCCAGTCTTATTTCTCTTCAGTAAAGTTAGCACTACATAAATGTCTTTCCTTATTTTCTACCACTAATTCTCATTCTGGAAGTGGCAGGTGACCTGAGCTCTAATTGTCCCTCTTTCGTAATATTTCAAGGTGAGCTGTTAAGCAACCACCATCCCTTACTCACCATAACGCACGTGGTCTGTGTCAGCTGATAAAATGTTGAACTGCTCCTTTGATCAGGGACTTCAGATAGTGCACAAAGTCAACAACAGTGACTCTATTGCATAAGGCGGCTAAAGAGAATAGCGTTCATGCTACAGAATACCAAGCACTACTGAGATGAAAAACACAAAATTCCCTTTTCCACCCCAAAATGTATTCAGGAAAGATGAGAAGAGAGAGAAAGTGACTATGAAGGGAGACAGCCAGGCTCTGCAAAAGGCCAAGACGAGATGGCGGACTCAAATTGGCCATCATCAATGTCATGTGAAACAAATAAGCATGGGTACGTGTTCACTGTTTCTTAGTTGTGTGACCTTTTGGCTGCATTTGGAAATCTGACCTTTGGCAGAAGGACGAATCTGATATCACTTGTCCTTGAGGAAGCCATTCTCTATTCTGTATCTGAAAAGCACAGCTTATAACCCATGATGAGGGCCAAAGCTGTCAGCAGCTATATAGTATATCTATGGGAATTAGAACAATTCCCCCTTCCTACAGGCAGATGCCACCCACACCAGGCGCACGGCCTGCTAACTAGAGCAAAGGCACATTTCAGTCCCTTTACCCCTCAGCCCAATGCCTCTGACGAGCGAGTCAGCGGCACTATCTTCGGTAACAACCCTCACAATGCCCGATTAAGGTTTTTCAAGGGTTTGTTATTGCTCCAAGATAAAATTTAGGTTCCATATTTCACCCCTAAAATATTTTCTTTTCTCTTCTGGAACTCTTTTTAGGCAAAGGTGAGATTTATTTTTTTGTATATACTTTCATTGGTACATTGTAATTATAAATCATAGTGAGATTCAAAGTGATACTTCCATACATTCTCTTGTTACCAGGTGTATTTCCCTCTGCATCGCATCCTGCTCCAAATGTGAGACTTCTAAACTCTGTCTTTTGAGCCTCCCTTCCTCCCTCCCTTCCTTCCTTCCTTCTTCCCTTCCCCTCCCTCTTTCTTTCTTTCTTTCTTTCTTTCTTTCTTTCTTTCCTTCCTTCCTTCCTTCTCTCTCTCTCTCTCTCTCTCTCTCTCTTTCTTTCTTTCTTTGCTGAGGATTGAACCCAGGGCTTTGCACATGCTAAGCATACACTTTACCACTGAGCTATACCCCCAGTTCCATTTTGTGCCTTTTAATGTCCCTTTTTTATTTCCCATCTCTCTATGCTGTATTCTGTATAATTTCTCCAGACCTGTCTTCTATTTCACTAATTCTTTCACCAGCCATGCCTAATACAATGCTTAGTATGTCCATTGAGTTCTCTATTTCAATCATTGAATTTCTTATTTGTGTAAGTTCTGATTTTAAATCTGCCATGTCTTTTTCTGTTGTTGTTTTATTTCCTATTCACTGAAAATGTTTTCAAGCATATCAATTTGTTAATTTGTTTTTGATCTTGTAGGCTTAGTATTTTTAAAGCTATTTTATTGTGGGTAATTTCAATATCTGAGATGTCATGTGGGTCTGTTCTGTCCTGTTTTCCGATGTATTCTTTCTTATGTGTGGTATCTGATTTCCTTCAATGTTCCTTCCTTCCTTCACTCACTCATTCATTCATTCATTCATTCATTCCTCCATCCCTGTGAGCTGTGTATTTTCCTTAGGGAATTATGTGAGGGAATAGCTGGAGGCCTAAAGATGAGAGGTTCTCTGATATTTACAGTTGCTTCTGCCAAGCTCCTGAAAGTATGACCAGTCTGGGATGTCTTTAAAATAAGTTCATAGCTTGAGGTTTTCTGGACCGATGGGAATTTTTGCTGTGAATTTGGGCTGTACATCCATGAGATGACTTATTTTTCATTAGAGTTTCTCTAAGCCGGGGCTTCATTCCTGTGGAAGGACTCAGGTCCCAAAAGACTGTCCTTCGGGGTGAGTTTATTTCTGGCTCATCCTTAGACATTAGGTGCTGTTCTTTAGGGTCCCAGCTCTAAGTGTTGAAGATCTGCGATTAGACACCCTCGGTGGAAAAGTGCCCTCAATGTTCTTATTTTTCTAGGTTTCTACTTTCACTTAGATTTTTAGCTAATGGTTCTTTATGATCATTTCAGTTTTTCTCTTTTTTTTTTTTTTCAGGTATTGAGGATTGAACCCAGGGGCTCTCTTCCCCTTACCTACATCCCCAACCCCTTTTATTTTGAGACAGGGTCTCCCTAAGTTGCCCTCAGCCTCCTGAGCAGCTGGAATTAGAGACATGCACCATCACACCTGGCTATCACGGCAGTTCTTTACCACTTTCATGAAGATTTTTCTTTTAAGTATGTGTTTGAACAGAGCTATTTTTAGTTGTTTTCAACAAGAAAGCCACTTAGAACCTCTAACTGGCCTCAGCGCGCTGGCAGCAAAAGTCTAATCAGTGTGCAACCTTGGACCAGTTACTTAACCTCTCTGTGCTCAGTTTGCTCCTCTGTGAAATGGAGACCGTAGAGGCACCTAGTTCAAAGAACTGATGTGAAAATATACAAATGTAATGGTAAAGTGCTTAGGACAATACTAGGCCCAGCCAGCACCTACCATGGACTGGGCCTACTTTCTCAATCTGTAAGTAGCTTGTTCCCCCACCCTGCCCCCCAAGCTGCTTTTGCTTCTCAGTTGTTATTATTGTCTCCTCCTCCTCCTCCTCCTCCTCCTCCTCCTCCTCCTTCTCCTCTTCCCCCTCCTCCTACTCCTCCTCCTCATCCTCCTTCTCCTCCTCTTCCTTCTTCTCTCGTTTCTTGTTTTTATGGTACTGGGGATTGAACCCAGGGACATTCTACCTCCAAGCTACACCCCCAGCCCTTTTTATATTTTTGCTGTTGAATCAGGGTCTTGCTAGGTTGCTGAGAATCTCACTACGTTACTGAGGCTGTCCTCCAACCTGCAATCCTCCTGTCTCAGCCTCCCTAGCACTCAGTCTACTTCTTTCCTTGGCTTTCTGTCACCATTGAACTTTTTTTTTTTTTTTTTTTTTTTTGCGGTACTGGGGATTGAACCCAGGGGCATTCTACCTCTGGGTTACACCCCCAGCCCTATTTTTTATTCTTTATTTTTATTTACTTATTTTTTTTGCGGTACCGGGGATTGAACCCAGGGGCGTTCTACCTCCGCACTACATCCCCAGCCCTATTTTTTTATCCTTTATTTTGAAACCGGGTCTCACGAAGTTGTGGAGGGCCTCACTAAGTAGAGAGACAGAGAGAGAGACACAGAGAGAGAGAGAGAGCGAGCTGAGGCTGGCCGTGAACCCGGATCCTCTGGTCTCCGCCTCCCAAAGTACTGGGATTACAAGCGTGTGCCACCACGCCCAGCCTTCTTTATTTTGAAACAGGGCCTCACTAAGTAGCTGAGTCTGGTTGCAAACCTGGATCCTCCTGTCTCAGCCTCCCAAGTACTGGGATTACAAGCGTGCACTACCACTCCCGGCTACCATCGAACTTAATAGTGGTTTCTGTATCTATTACAGAGCTTCTGTCTCTCCAGCTAGACTCTAGAAAGCAGGGGCCATGTCTGTCTTACCAACTCCTGATACCTAGAGTTAGTACATCACCTGACTCTTGTTAGGTACTCACCAAATATTTCTTGAATGAATGGATATGTAGTTCTATACTTTTCAGAGATTACAAACAGAATGTGCTCTCTCTCTTAGAGGAGACTCACAGAAGTGAATCTGGCCCATTTTCAGGAGAGAAGGTTTAAAAGATAATTCCTAAGCATATGCACTTGGAAATCCGGCCAGACGTGAAGATACTAACCTTTTGGATCTCAATTTCTTTTTCTGTAAGATGGAACATTAGCTGGGCGTGGTGGCACATGACTGTAATCCCAATACCTTGGGAGCCTGAGACAGGAGCATTGCAGGTTTGAAAACAGCTTCAGCAATGTAGAGATACTCTCGGCAACCTTCAAGACCCTGTTTCAAAATAAAAAATAAAATAGAAGCTGGGCGTGGTGGTGTACACTTGTAATCCCAGTACTTGGGAGGCTGAGACAGGAGGATTGCAGGTTCCCGGCCAGCCTCAGCTACATAGGGAGGCCCTCCACAACTTAGTGAGACCCTGTTTCAAAATAAAGAATAAAAAATAGGGCTGGGGTGTAGCTCGGAGGTAGAATGCCCCTGGGTTCAATCCCTAGTACTGCAAAAATAAAATAAAATAAAAAAATAGAGCTGGGGGTATAGCTTAGTGGTAGAGTTCCTCTGGGTTCAACCTCCAGAACAAAGAAAAAAAAGATGTTGACATTAGTAGGACCCATCTGTAGGTTTGTAGTAAAGACTGAATAAGAACAGGCCTATGAAGCAATTAGTACAGTGCCCAACAGTGGAAAGAGGTCAATGAATGCTGGCTGCAATGATTTCTGCAGTCCTTATTTAGTTACTCATAAAAATGATCCACTTTAAGAATGCATAGGCTAAAAAAAATTTAAAAAGGAGTGAGCGGCCATCTGGAAAGGTAAAGTATGACAATGTTTTAGCTTTTCCTATTTCCAAAAGCAAGTGTGACATGGTGTTTAGATGGAAACCAGGAAAGGGCTTCTCGCTGTGCCTTCGCCGGTCCTCTGTGTTCTGCGCGATGGTACTTCAGCATCGAGTGCGAATGTACACAGGGTTACAGAGAGAGCTCAGGGCTCCTCGAACCCCATCAGGCTTTGCCATTTGATTTACATTTAGTGAAATGGGTTATAAACATTTATAAAAGTCACCAGAGCAAAGGAACAAACTGTCCCGAGGAATACCAGGAAAGGAATCCATCTCTTGGGCAGGGAATATACGCAACTAGGCATTTGGGGAGTAAGACCCGAATGACTCTGAGTGTTGGTTGGAAATACTGTGGCCATTTTGCACAGAAGCCTTCTGGAAAGTCTTGGACACTTCCAGATCTAGGTCTTAGTTGACTTCCACTCATGCGGACCTTCTTTGCTATAATTTCAAACGTTGCAATCATTGTGAGATGCCACCTCTCGCTGTGGGCTGTGCATCAGGGAATGGAAGTGAGTCTGGTCCTCAAATATATTTCAGGTTAGTTTTTCTATCTCACTTCTAAGGCCAAGAGGAGAAATAATGTTATAAAATGGGTAGCACCCCCTATATTGAGGCTGGGCTGTGGGGGTTAGGTGATGGAAATAAAGTGAAATAAAAAATGAAATAAAAATAAATAATAATAATAATAAATGAAATAAAAACAAAAAATGAAATAAAACTGAAACAGGGTTTGTTCTTACTTAGACGACGCCCCTCTGCACCATCAGCCAGCTTGTGGCAGCGATCTTAAGCCCCAAGGTGCTATCAATTTTTGCGAAGGGAGGAGTAGTGTGCATCTGTATATTTGCATAACTTTTTTTGCGGTACTGGGGATTAAACCCAGGGCATTCTATCTCTGAGCTACACCCCAGCCCTATTTTTTATTCTTTATTTTGAAACAGGGTCTCACTAAGCTGTGGAGGGTCTCACTAAGTAGCTGAAGCTGGCTGCGAACCCAGATCCTCCTGTCTCAGCCTCCCAAGTACTGGGATTACAAGCATGCACCACCATGCCCAGCATGTTAGCATAACTTTTTATTTTATTTATTTATTTATTTATTTATTTGTTTTGCAGTACCAGGGATTGAACCCAGGGGCATTCTACCTCTGAGCTACACCCCCAGCCCTATTTTTTATTCTTTATTTTGAAACAGGGTCTCACTAAGTTGCGGAGGGCCTCACTAAGTAGCTGAGGCTGGCTGCGAACCCAGATCCTCCTGTCTCAGCCTCCCAAGTACTGGGATTACAAGCATGTGCCACCACGCCCGGCATATGAGCATAACTTTTTAAAATGCTGATTTAATTGGAGGAGTTGTCATATTGAAACCACATGAGCTGTTTCTCACCTAAACTGCACATCAGATTCACCCAGGGAATTTTAAAACGCCTGGCTGCCCAGGCTCCACTCCTTATGGAATTAAAATCAGTATTCTAGAGGTAGAGATTGGTGCTGGGTTTTTTTGTTGTTTTTTTTTTTTTTTTTTTTTTTTTTTTTTTTTTTTTTTTTTTTTTTTTTTTTTTAGTTCTTCCAGGTGATTGTAACATGCAGTCATGGCTGAGAACTGCTATCTGGAAAGATGCCCAAGAGCGCTAACACAGGGACATATGGCGGTTCCTTTCCCAATCTTCTGAGAAACCTCCACTCTGATCTCCATGGCCGCTGTGCTAGTTTGCAGTCCCACCAACAGAGCAGTAGAGTTCCTATTTCCCTACGTCCTCTCCAGCATTAATTATTGTGCCTTGACCATTGTCATTCTAACTGGAGTCAGATGGAGTCTCAGTGGAGTTTCAATTTACGTCTCCCTGATTGCTAACCGTGTTGAATAGTATAGCCATACTTGCCTATCCATGTCCCCAGCAGCACAATTTGCAAGAGCCAAATTATGGAACCAGCCTTGGTGTCCATCAACAGATGAATGGATCACAAAACTATGGTATATACACACAGTGGAATTTTACTCAGCCGTAATGAAGAACAAAATCATGTCATTTCCAGGCAAATGGATGGAACTTCAGAGATTAGTCAGCCTCAGAAAACAAAGAGATGCATGCTTTCTCTTCTATGTGGACGCTAGATAGAAATTCAGAAATAAGGGTAACCTCAGGTAGAAGAGCAGAGACTCCAGTGGAGTGACTGAGGGGAGTAGGGCAGGGAGGAGGGGGATGAAGACATGAAGAGTATAACAGTTGATATAATGCCACATACGTATACAAAATTACCCATTCCAATCTCAAAGATGTGTACGGGGAGGAGGAGTGAGGGGGTGGGACCCGGAGGGAAGTGCTCCAAGAGTTGTGTGCATCCATGTTTCTATCACTCTATACCCCAATATGATGTATAATTACAATGCACCAAATAAGAATTTTTTTTTTTTTTGCGGTACCAGGATTGAACCCAGGGGCATTCTAGCTAAGGGCTACACCCCCAGCCCTATTTTTTGTTCTTTATTTTGAAACAGGGTCTCACTAAGTTGTTGAGGGCCTCACTAAGTAGCTGAGGCTGGCCGCGAACCTGCAATCCTCCTGTCTCTGCCTCCCAGGTACTGGGATTACAAGTGTGCGCCACCACGCCCGGCGAAATGTTTTTTTTGTTTTTGTTTTTTGTTTTGGGGTTTTTTTTTTGCGGTACCGGGGATTGAATCCAGGGGCGTTCTACCTCCGCGCTACACTCCCGCCCCTATTTTTTATACTTTATTTTGAAACCGGTCTCACGAAGTTGCGGAGGGCCTCATTAAGTAGAGAGAGAGAGAGACAGGGAGAGAGAGAGAGAGAGAGAGAGAGAGAGAGAGAGAGAGCTGAGGCTGGCTGCGAACCCGGATCCTCTGGTCTCAGCCTCCCAAAGTACTGGGATTACAAGCGTGCGCCACCACGCCCGGCTGGAATGTTTTTTTTAAAAGAAGAAAAACTGCCATCTGTTGACCTAGCCTCTTGTGAATGTGATGTAAATCCTAATAGCAGCTGAGGATGGCAAGGTATGTTTTCGGCTGATGGTGGCAGAGATGTTACTATCCCCAATTTACAGGTGGAAAAACCCAAACCAAAATTGTATAAAGGTTTATTTGACGTTTAGATTCACCACTGTTCAAGTCTCAAAGTGTAATAGATACCTTTGAGCAGAACACACCTCCTTAACTTTTTCATGGTCTTAAATGAAGGACCCTTAAAGCTGGGCAGTGAATGCCTGTAATCCCAGCAACTTCAGAGGCTGAGACAGGAGGATGGCAAGTTCAAGGCCAGCCTGGGTAACTTAGTGAGACCCTGCATCAAAACAAATTTGTTTTTCTTAAAGGGCCAGAGGTATAGCTCAGTGGTAGAGCACTTGCCAGCATGCTTGAGGCCCTGGGTTCAGTCCCTAGTACTGCAAAAATAATAACTAACTAACTAAACAAATAAATAAATAAATAATTAAATAATAAATAAATGAAAGAAAGAACCTTTGAAGTATACATTCTTAGAATAAGGAAGGACCAGCCGGGCGTGGTGGCGCATGCTTGTAATCCCAGTACTTGGGAGGCTGAGACAGGAGGATCGCAGGTTCGCGGCCAGCCTCAGCTACTTAGTGAGGCCCTCTGCAACTTAGTGAGACCCTGTTTCAAAATAAAGAATAAAAAAATAGGGGTCGGGGTGTAGCTTAGAGATAGAAGCCCCTGGGTTCCATCCCCAGTACTGCAAAAAAAAAAAAAAGAGTAAGGAAGGGCCTCAGTTAAAATGAGGAAACTGTAAATCAGAGAAGAATAGGAGCTTATCTCACCCATCTTTACATTCCCTGCACTTCCTAGTACTGTGCACTCAACACATATTTGATAAATTAAATGAAACAAAATGACCAAGTTCACACAGCCCCCACACCTGGCTCCAGTCGCTGATGGTGCTACACCTGCTCCCCATGGGGCGGTCATACCTCCCTGTGTGAGGATGAGGACCCCACACTTCTCAATGTGTGGGTGAGTCAAGGTCTTAGGTGATCTGTTTTTCCCAAGGGACACTTGGTTTACTTCTCTCTCTCTCTGTCTTGTGGTGCTGGGGATTGAACCCAGGGGCATTCTACCTCTGAACCACACCCCAGCCCTATTTCATTTCTCAGTGAAACAGGGTCTCACTAAGTTGTGGAGGGCCTCACTAAATTGCTAAGGCTGGCCTTGAACCTGCGATCCTCCTGCCTCAGCCTCCCAAGTACTATGATTTATCTTTTAAGTATATGTAATGATTTTATTCTAATTTAAAAAATGTAGCTGTCTACAGAACAGAAATACCTATTGCTAAGTTGAGGCCCAAATTCCCCTTCCCGGCTTCCTCCTCCTTTTCCACTATATCACTTTTTAATTCTGGTTCCTTGTTGTTGTTGTTGTTGTTATTGTCATTCATTTTGTGGAGCTGGGGATGGAACACAGGGCCTCACCCATGCTAGGCAAGAGCTCTACCACTGAGCCACATCTCCAGTCTTATATCATCTTTTAAAAGTGTAGAAAAGCAGCCAGGCACAGTGGCGCAGGCCTGTAATCCCAGTACTTGAGAGGCTGACCATAGGTTCGAGGACAGCCTCAGCTACTTAGCGAGGCTCTCTGCAACCTAACAAGACCCCGTTTCAAAGCAAAAAAAAAAATAAAAAGGGCTGGGGGTACAGCTTGGAACTAGAACGGCTCTGGGTTCAATCCCTAGTACCACAGTGTGTGTGTGTGTGTGTGTGTGTGTGTGTGTGTGTGTGTGTAGGAAGAGCAAGTGCATAAAGGGCCTCATCTCTGTGCAGGAATTGTCTACTCCTCTACCCCAAGATCTATCTGTGCCCCAATTACAAAAATCCATAACCCCAATACCATGGGGTTTTCTCAGGCACGTGTCAACTTTCTGTCATTGTCCCCCTAGTTCATCACTGACTTGAGGGTGGCACAGGTGAAGTTGAGCCTGGATTTTGTGACGATGGTGAACTCGAGGGTCTCTGGTACTTACACAATGAGAAGAGTGACAGGCTGGAGCAGGCCGAGTCCAAAGAGGGGGACAGAGGCCAGGACTGAACCCCAGGCTGCCAGGGGGGGTTTGGGAACATCACAGGGAACTGGATAGTGTCTTTCTCTTTTCTTCCTTCCTTCCTTCCTTCCTTCCTTCCTTCCTTCCTTCCTTCCTTCTTTCGTGATGCTGGGAATAGAACCCAGGGGCATTCCACCTCTAAGCCACACCCCCAGCCCTATTTTATTTTTTATTTGGAAACAGGGTCTCACCAAGTTACTGAGAGTCTCACTAAGTGGCTAAGGCTGGCCTCAAACCTGCGATCCTCCCATCTCAGCCTCCCAAGACCTGGGATGACAGGTGTGTATCACTACACCTGGCTGGAACTTTCTTTTGTTGTTGTCACTGAGCACAGGCCCTATGGTAGGGAAGCCATTGAATGGAGAGAGGGGGACTGTAGGGCTGGATGGCAAACCAACTTCAGTTAGGGAGGAGCCAGCCTGTCAAGGAACCCAGAGGAAGTAGGAGCAGTACCCTGAGCAGACAAACCCAGGCTTGGAGGACGAGGGACGCTACGCATTGAGATGGTCTTCGCGGACTCTGTTCTTGGTGGTACCCATCCTCCAGCGTGGACTGACTTGCTGCTGGGCATGTAGCTGTGCGAACTGTGCAGTGCTGAACGCAGTCACGATACTGTGTAAAGATAGAAACAGTTCATGCTGTGCACCTCAGAGAGGCAGTATTGAGTCAGATTTGCCCAGGCTCTGACCCGAGCTTGCCTTCAACTAGCTTCCTAACTTCTCTGTGCCTCAGCTTCTTTATCTGCAAAATCTACCAACTTTATAGAGTGATTGTGCTTGCTATAATTTTATACAAGAGAGTACTAAATTCCCCACGTAGAAGCTGGACGCGGTAGCACACGCCTGTGATCCCACTACTTGGGAGGCTCAGGAGGAGGATCACAGTTTCGAGGTCAGCCTCAGCTACTTAGCAAGACCCTTAGCAACTTAGTGAGATCCTGTTTCTAAATAAAAAAAATAAAATAGGACTGGGGATGTAGCACAGAGGTAGAATGCCCCTGGGTTCCATCCCCAGAAACACACACACACACACACACACACACACACACACACACACACACATTGTAT
>PVJS01018660.1:0-34626 GCA_004027185.1 Glis glis | reverse complement strand
TTCTTCTTCTTCTTCTTCTTCTTCTTCTTCTTCTTCTTCTTCTTCTTCTGATACTGGGAATTGAACTTAAGAACATTCTACCTCCTATCTATACCCTCAGCCCTATCTTCTTTTATTTTATTTTGAGACAGGGTCTTGCTAAGTTGCTAAGGGCCTCCCTAAGTTACTGAAACTGGTCTTGAAAATGAGATCCTCTTTTCTCAGTCTCCCATGTACTGGAATTACAGGCATGCACCACGCCCCGCTTCAGTGGAGTTTTGATTTGCATTCCCCTCATTGCTAACCACGTTGAACAATTTTTTTTATATATTTGTTGGTCATTTGTATTTCTTCTTTTCAGAAATACCTGTTTAGTTCATTTGCCCATTTATTAATTGGGGTATTTTATGTCAAAATTTTTGAGTTATTTATATATTTGGATATTAATCCTATCAGAAGAGGAGCTGGCAAATATTTTATCCCATTCTGTAGGCTCCCTCTTCATGCCCTTGATTGTTTCCTTTGCCGTGTGGAAGCTTTTTAATTTGATGCCCATTATGTTTGTTAAGTCTTGGTTTTATTTCCTGAGCTTTAGGGGTTTTAACTGAGGAAGTTGATATGTCCCCAACATCTATATGTTGGGGAACTTACATTTTCTTCTAGCAGTAGTAAATTTTCTGCTCTAATTTCTAGGTCTTTGATCACCTTTGAATTGACTTTTTTTCCCCAAGGAGAGAGAGAGGTATCTAGTTCTATTCTTCTACATATAGATATTATTTTCCCAGTTCCATTTATTTAAAAAGCTGTCTTTTCTCCAACATATGTTGAGGATGCCCCTTGTCAAGAATCAAATGACTGCATCTGTGTGGATTTATCTTCTGTATCCACTGGCATACACCATATCTTATTCCATGGGCCTACAATATAAACATTCTATTTCTAAGGTACTAGAAAAATAATGTCAACATGGCAAATGATTTAAATAAGTGTAGTAGATGGTGTTTAGACATCAGTTCTTTCCTTTCCTTTCTTTTCTTTTCCCTGTATGAAAGACAAATTAACTCTATCTCAGATTGAAATCTGAGATGAGATTGTTCTATTGAATCAACAGGCAATATCAAAAACATCTATGGGGAGGAAATTCAGTAGGGTGCAGATTCATAGGAACTGAATTTAAGAAATAAAGTAGCTGGAAGCAAACTCTTTTCTGCTACCATTTTTTCAATAAGTTATTTTCTTTATTGCTTCCATATAGCCAACTTATTTAACATCTGCTTCATGAACACTGAAAATACACAGAAAATTACAATGGGAGGCAATAGAAATGTTCCTACAAGAAATACCTAAAGAATGATCTTAGTAGATGTAGATTGCTCATTTTGTTTTAAAGATACAAATTATGGCATGGTCACCACACAATTACAAGTAGCACATGCCAATTTATTTTATTAGGAAAATACAATTTCTGCTTTCCATAATGCTTTTCCTTTGGGGACCACATTTACTTACGTTGTTCTTTCTGGGGATAAGAAATTTTAATTTGGAAGTTACTTGAAGTTTTCTTTTTAAATTTTAGATTCTGGAATTCAACTATGTAAATACTTAAACTAAATTGATGCTTAATTAGTAAGTATATAAGATAATAATTTCCAAAGGAGGATGTGAGGATTTGTGTGATGCTTCCCGGCTCCCTTCCAATATTTATTCTGGTGGTTACCACCTGCCTCTCTCTAGGGATGAGGACTTGAAATGCTAGAGATTAAGTGATCTGACTTTCAACATAATAAATCTCTGCATTGATAAGTCATTTTTTGGAAAACCTGTTCAAGTAACTGTAACCTATACTTAACTGACATACTCTCTAGAGATATGTCAACGCCATCCCAGAAAGCCAATTAGTGAGAGCACAATTTTCAAAAATCTATTATTTAAAGTGGTAGCTATAGCAACTATATAGTTTTTATCTTTTCTCCTCTGGCAGAAATACAATTATTCATGAGTCATTGGTCATTTTTCTTTCCTGGCTTCCATGTTTTACTTTGAAGAAATATTTTGTATTTTAATCAGATAAAGTCTACCTACATAAAAGTATAAAAGCAAGATATTTTACAGTGATATGTTGACAACATTCACTTTTATGATAAGAACAAAAAATAGGTGACTGCAAAAACACCTTTTTAAATTGTGGGTGTTCAGTGTGGAGGCAAAGAACTAAATCATATGCAGATTGGAAAGAAAAGTTCAACAACAAGGACCAGTCATTATGTGCAGATCTTATCATTATGAATGAGGACAACTTGATTGAATACACAGATAAATTATTAGAATTAATAACAGGACTTAGGTATACTGTTGGGTTTGGGCTTACTAGTCAAACATCAAAAACATCATATACAAATTTACAAGGAGTTAAAATAATGAGAAAGTTAAATCCCATTACAAATGACAGGAAAAATACAAGCTATCTAGAAATTAAGTATACAAAAGATTTATAAAAATAGTAAAAGTATACCTGAAAATTCATTAAAAAGCTAAATATAAGCCAGGTGTGGTGGCGGACGCTTGTAATCCCAGTACTTGGGAGGCTGAGACAGGAATATCGCAGGTTCGCAGCCAGCCTCAGCTACTTAGTGAGGCCCTCAGCAACTTAGTGAGATCATGTTTCAAAATAAAGAATAAAATAGAGCTGGCGGTATAGCTCAGAGCAGAATGTCCCTGGGTTCCATCCCCAGTACCACCAAAAAAAAAAAAAAAGCTAAATATATGTACGATCTATCAGTTCATAGCTTGAAGTACTAAATACTCAAAAAATATAAATTCTGTCAAATTGACTAATATATCCAATGCAATTCTTATTTATTTATTTCTTTATCTTGAAACAGGGTCTCGCTAGGATTATGAGAGCCCCACTAATTGCTGAAGCTGTCCTCAAACCTACATTTCTCCTGTCTCCCAACTACTAGGATTACAGGCATGCACCACCACACCTGGATGATCCAATGTAACTTTAACCAAAATTCAATAGTGTGTGAGTTTGTTGTGTGTGTATATACTTAAATTAATTATTTCAGCCTATAGTTTATTATGGAACTGAAAAGAACCGAATATCTGGGGAAATTTTAAAGAATACACTGAGAGGACTTGCCCTACCAAATATCAAGATTTATGATAAATGTAAAAGAAACAAGAGACTGCAAGACTGGTCAGAGAGATATACAGACAAATGGAACAGAATAGAGACATTCAGCCAGGCATGGTGGTGCACCTCTTTAACTCCAGTCTTGGGAGGGTGAGACAGAAGGATCTCAGGTTTGAGGCCAGTCTCAGCAACTTAGGGTAATTCTATGACAGATAAAAATAAATAAATAAAGGGCTAGGCTGTAGCTTGGAGGTAGAATGCCCGTGAGTTCAATCTAGTTCAATCTCCAGTGTCAAAAAGAAAAGAAAATAAATAAAGACATCAAAGACAGCGTCATACATACACAAACACCCCACTCAACTTACACACACAAACATATTTCTTTTCTTTTTTTCTTTTTTGTGATACTAAGGATGAGAATTGAACACAGGGTTACTCTACCTCTGCATTCAATCCCCAGTACCAAAGGAAAAAAGAAAAGGTGAGAATTTAATTTCTTCTTTACATCAAATATAAAAATAAATTTTAGGTAGACTTAAAATCTAATTATGAAAGGAAAACCTATAATTTCAGGAATTCAATAGAAGAGAATAGTTTACAACATCAAAAAGGAATGTATTTCTTAACTGGAAAAAAAAAAACCAAAGCATAAAACAATCCAGGTATGGTGGCATTGGCATATAATCCTGGTACTTGGTAGGCTGAGACAGGAGGATCACAGGTTTGAGGCTTGCCTCAGTAAATCAGCAAAACCCTCACCCCATAGGTATTTTTTACATTGATACGAGTAACTTCATGTATGAACAGAGGACTATTTGAATAGTAGATCTCCTCTTTCTTTTCTCCCCTTCCCTGCCTCTCAAAGGTTCCTCTCCCCCATTCCACTAGTGTCTCCCCTCATTTATCTGGGGTCTTCCTTATTTCCTAGTTTCTCTCTAGTTTCCACATATGAGTGAAAACACGGCTTTTTACTTTCTGTGACTGGCTAATCTCACTAAGCGTAATATTCTTGAGTTCCATCCATTTTCCTACAAATGATATAATTGTGCTTTTTTATGGCTGAGTAAATTCCATATGTGTATATACCATAATTTCATAATCCACTCGCTTGCTGATGGATATGTAGGCTGGTTGCATAGTTTGGCTCTTGTGAATTGAGTTGCTATAAACATGGAAATGAATGTGTCCCTATAATATACTGATTTCCATGCTTGGGGAAGTTACCCAAAAATTGTATGGCTGGATCCTAAGATGGCTCCATTCCAAGTCTTTTAGGGAACCTCCATACTGATCCCCATAGCAGCTGCGCTAATTTGCATTCCCACCAACAGTGTATAAGACTTCCTATTTCACCACATCCTCACTAGCACTTATTGTTGTTTGTATTCTTGATAATTGTCATTCTAACTGGGTTTAGATGGAATCTCAGTGTACTTTTGATTTGCATTTCCATGATTGCGAATGATGTTGAGCATTTTTTATATATTTATTGATCATTTGCATTTCTTCTTTTGAGACATGTCTATTCAGATCCATTGCTCATTTTTAAATTGTGTTCTTTTTTTAGTATTGATTTTTTACATATTCTAGATATTAACCTTTTATAAGAGGGGTAGCTGACAAAGGTTTTCTCCCATTTTGTAGGCTCTCTCTTTAAGTCCTTCATAGTTTCTTTTGCTGCATAAAAGCTTTTTTAGATATGATATATTCCCACTGATTGATTTTATTTCCTGGGCTTTGGGAGTCCTATTGAGGAAGTCTCTACCAGTGCCTATGTGTTGGAGAGATGGTCCTATGCCCTCTTCTAGTAGTTGCAAAGTCTCTGGTCTAATTTCTAGATCCTTTATCCATTTTAAGTTGAGTCTTGTGCAAGGCAAGGGGTTAGGGCTTAATTCAATTTTTCTACATATGTTAAGCCAGTTTTCCCAGCATAATTTGTTGAAAAGGCTATCTTTTTCTCCAGCATTATTTTGGCCCCTTCGTCAATGATCACATTGCTATAGGTGTGAGGGTTTGTTTATGTATCTTCTATTCTGTTCCATTGATCTATGTATCTGTTTTTGTGCTAATACCATGATGTTTTTATTACTATAGCTTTGTAGTATAGTTTGAAGTCAGGTGCTGTGATGTCTCCAGCATGGTTTTTGTTGCAAAGAAGTGCTTTGGCTATTCTGGATCTGTGTTTTTCTATAGGAATTTTATGATTTTTCTATTTCTGTGAGTATTTATGTTGGTATTTTAATGGGGATTGCATTGAATCTCTATATTGCTTTTGTGAAACATCTTTTTGCTTGTTATTTTTATATTTGTATTTTACTATACACTTTGAATTTTAGAAAAGATTTTCTTCCTGGTCCTCTTCCTCCAGGAGTTTAAAAAAAGAATACTCTAGTTTTAATTTTCTATTTGCTCTTTCCTTTAGGATACCATATGTTCTATATCAATGAAAGAAACCATATAGTAGTAACTGATTGATCTTATTTGATAAAATTTATTAATTTTACAATAATTTTATATTTACAGAGTGTTAAAAAGTACAGAGATTTTTCAGATAACTCACCTCCAACATCCTCTATCATTAACATCTTACATTAATATGCTACATTTGTTACAATAATGAGTCAATATTGACATATTGTTATGAGCTACAACCCATGCTTTACATAGGCCTCAGTTTTTGCCTAATGTAACTTTTCCATTGCAGTTATTATCTGTGATGAACACTGAATCAATGATGGTATACATTTTAGTTCATAGATTTCTTATGAGGTTTGCAAGATGAGGAACATTACAGCACAACCATAGTGAGGAACACATTGAACACATTTAACACATGGAACAAATGCTTACCTCTTCATTGTCCTGAATGGTGGTAAAAAAAAAAATAATAATGAAAAACTTGCACTCTCTGGAGTATTAAAGAAATCTAACAGGAAGTTGGTTATAGCAGAAATTTAAATTTTCTATTTTTACCATATTCATTTTAGATTTATTTTCATATATTTTACAATATCATAATACAGGCATATGTTAGTATAGTTGCTTAATTTAGAGCTATAAAGAGTATAGAATAGAAAGAGTGTTCTTAGGAAATCTTGATACAGATAAAGATGCATGATTTTTTTAAAAAATGAGGATCTCAATGCCTTAAAGAAAAGATACTTGACTAACTGTTCAAATAATTACTGCAAGTATGGCCTTGAGCAATTTTTTAAGTTGTTTAAACTCAGTTTTCAGATCTATAAAAATGCTAAAACTAAGTGATAAAAAAGAAAACATGAGGAAAATATTTTAAAAATATCTTCCAATCTCATAATTTCTGTCATTTTTGTTAATTTTGTGAGTTGGTAGAAAATTTGAATTTGACATAGCTATGTGTCATGAGATGAAATCTTATTAACTTGGATCAATGAATATGCACAAAGTGATACAAAATAATTCAATTATATAACACATAATTGTTGTTCATAGTAGCTAATCCAAAGGTAATTGTCAGATTTAATGACAATAAATTCACTAAATAATGCAAAAAAGTTTTAATTTATTTATGTGTTATTTATGGTAACAAAAGAGACTTTGAAGTTTATCCATTGCTATTAAATTTCATAATTTGTCCTTGAAATTCATCAAATTATGTTTTATTTTCATGTTTTATAACATTATTATGTCTCTAAAATATTTTGTTTTTCAAGACTTTCAGTTATTGATAGTTATAAAAAGTTCATGTTTAAAAAAGTTCGTTTGCCATTATCTTTCTAATTCTCTTAATCTTCACAAAATTTATAGTATCTAAAAGTTAAACTCAAATTACCAAAAAAAAATTAAGCCAGATTTAAATTTGTCATAGATATTGGTATCAATTGCTTTCTATATCTTTATTATAATCACAAAAAAGGATTATCTGTAGTATCAATATTACAAATAGATCTTGTGTATTTATTAATATTTAGTATAATTTGTGCTACTCATGGGTATTTATTAAGTAAATACATTAATGAACTCTGTTAACATTCAAAAAGAACATCATGAACATTCAAGATGATTAATGAACTCATTAATGTTGTTTTTCTCTCTCTGTGCCTATGTTTTTAATGATAATGGGCATTATGGTAGTATATTTTTGTGTGTGTGTGTGGTGCTAGGGATTGAACCCAGGAGCAGTCTACCTTCGAACTAAACCACCAGCCCTATTTTATTTTTTAATTTGAAACAGAGTCTCACTAAGTTATGGAGAGCCTCACTAAGTTGCTGAGGCTGGCCATGAACCTGTGATCTTCTTGTCTCAAGCTTCCCAAGTACTGGGATTATGGCTGTGAACCACCACACCTGGTTCAAAGCAGTATTTTTTAGGAGCCACTATTTATTCCATGGAATGTTTAATTTGGTGTTACATAGAATACTAATGTTATTAAAGAGACTTCTACTTCTCACCAAGGTAGATTTTGATGGAAATACACCATGTTTCCAATTAAAGCCCAAAAGACCTTAATATTTTTTGTCAGTCTCATCATCTATCCTGGAAGAGTTACAATTGAGGATAGAAACACATTTAGAAAGGGAGGTGGTCAGAAAGTCTAGACATCCTTACCATTTTTTCTGAAAATTTTCTTTTTATTCAACATTGATGGAATTCAAGGGCCTCAGATATGTCTCATCAAAACTTAGAGGAACATCCGTTGGATCTAACTCCCAAAGGAACTGTTTGGTGTTATAAGGATATGCTCAAATCAAGCCCTGTTCTACTGGTTCTGAGAATAAGCCAAGCTTTTGATGTAGCTTGCTTTAGAGTCACTAATGTAGTCAATCAGACTCAGTGCCTAGTCTGATTTATATACCCCTCCCTTTATGGCCTTAAAACTCTGCAATATTTCCGTAACAGCTCCCTTCACACTACCTCTCTTCATGTTCCTGGTGCAAAACAATGACAAGAAATAGGTGCTCCATATATGTGTAATAAACCAATCAAATCATTTATAAATAAAAATAAATATTTCATGAATAAAAAGCATAAACCTTTCCTTATAATTTTCCTAAGCTTAGAAATATGATTAAATAAAACAACTGAAAACATTTACTGTGGCACATCCCAGTGTTGTGTCTTCTTGGGGTGCAGAGATGCATGGGAACGTGCCTTTGCTCTCTGGCTTTTAATCCCATAGGGCAAGCGAGACGTGGTCTGCACACAGCTATAGGGCAAAGCCTCACATATTGCCTGTGTGGGAGTGTTGGTCTTTGCTTTCTTCCTGCCTTCACTTCATTTTTTAAGAAAAACACAATCAATGGAAGAGAAATTTGAAGAAGAAAAATATCACCACTCATCAAGGTCATCAGTAGGTGACGTTTAAGTTACTAAATAGACACAAGAATGGGAAAGGAGTATGGGCTGGCCTGAGCAAAGCACTGTAGACAGAGGAAGAGCACATGTCCAGGCACAGTGAGCAGCACTGTGGGTTAAAGCCAGCAGAGGGGAGAGACTGCTGGTCAGAGATCCAGCTGGGCAGCAGCATTGTGAGGCGTGGTTGCCCAGTTTTGGATACTGAGATACACAGAGCAGTGCTGTGTGGTGAGTCATAGATGGAGGGAGAGGTTCACAGACAGGATGAGAAATGTAAATAGCCAAAACCCATGCCTATTACAGTAAACACAACAAAATATCCTTCATGCTACCCTGTTCATTAGAGAAACACTATCGTGTTTTAATTGTTAGCAATAAAAAGGAAGACGAACACAAATGTTATGTTGCATTGTTTAAAACTTTTATGCAACATAAAATTGACTTTTAAAATGATACTTTGGCCAGTGTGGTGGTGCACACCTCTAAACTCGGTACTTGGGAGGCTGAGAAGGAGCATCACAGGTTCAAGGCCAGCCTCAACTTAGATGCTGTTTCAAAATTAAAAAGAGCTGGGGGGATAGCTCAGTGGTAGAGTGCTCCTGGGTTCAATCCCCAGTACCGAGATAAGTAAATAAGTAATAAAATGAAGTTTAGGAAAAATTCATATGTTGGGAAATAAAAAAAATAGATCATGGTGAGACAAACTAAGAATCAGCTGAAGTTGGTACTATGGTCTGCATGATTGTGTGTCTCTTAAATCCATACACTGACACCTCCTCCCACTGTGCTAGTGTTAGACAGTGAGGGAAGACCCTTCAGAAACCCCAGAATGCTGGCTCTTCTCTCCCACTATGGAAGATGCAGGGCAAGCCTGTCGTTCATGACCCTGGAAACAGGCCCTCACCCAGCACCGAGGCTGCAGACTCCTATATCCTTCACCTCCCAGCCTCTACAACTGAGAGGGATAAACTTTTGTGGTTTATAAATCACCCAATCCAAGTTTATAGAGTCCCAATAGGCTAACACAGTTGGTTTACTTCTGATAATCATTGCTATTAAAATAAAGTATTTGACCAAGGTGAAATTTATACTTACTTTTCCTTTTTTTATGTGTGGTACTGGGATTAAACCCAGGGGCATTGAGATACCCCTGAGAACTTTTTATTTTTTATTTGTAAACAAGGTCTTGCTAAGTTGCTGAGGGTCTCCCTAATTGCTAAGGCTGGCCTTGAACCTATGACACTCTTGTCTCAACCTCCCAAGTACTGGGATTGTAGTGTGTGACACTGCATCTGGTTTTTAACCTGTTTTCTTGAGGATAGGACAGCTTTTGGAAAGAACTGTTCTCCTTTATATCACATTTATCATTTTGATTTTATATGAACACTTTGCATACCAGCAGAAAGAGGCAATTAAATACATTCATCATTTACCATTAGATCCATATGTAAATAATATATGCTTAGAATATTCAGTATAAGCAAAATTATAGTCCTGTGACTATTTTGAAATAAACCCATTTTGAAAACATTTGTCTGAAGTGTTTTTTGTTTATTAATCAATTTTATTTGAGGCATTATTTATCACACAAATTTTCTGTGCCCTTTAGAATAAAGATAGAAATGCCTCCATCACGCTAAAATGACATTTTGATATGACAGATACTTTAACATGTAGATAAAGCCATCATCTGCAGAGGGAATTTCAGATGTGCCTAGAATTGTGCTTCTAGCAAAGACCTCACGGTGCCCTCACATCTCCTCGTGCCCTATGACACTTGTGGTCCCCTAGACTCCTATGCTATTTGTTAAAGTATCTTAATGCCATCATTTTAGTTTTCTATTTACAATTTATCTACCACTACCACCACCTTCAATATCTTGCCCTGTGACCCACAACTTAAATGGGCTTTTGCTTTGCAAGTTAACAATCTGCATGACATTTTTTCCTTGTTTATGAAACAATGATACATTTTTCATCACTCCATTAATTCTTCTCTTCCTATAAATATCTATTAGATGTTGATAGTTGTTGCACTTTCAACTCAGAGGCCTCTTGTTGGCTGTGTGTTTCTCTGGGTGACCATGTCATTGCCAAACTTTATGCCCCCGCCTCTGTTCCTCTAGAGCTCAGTTTTAGAGATGGGCGTTGTCCTTTCCTGAGCTCCAAAACACATTGCCAGCTTGCTCAGTTCCTTCTAGGTCAACATGCTCAGCACCGAATCAAGGATCTTTACTCACGATTTCTTCCTTCTCACTCCCTGGCGTTCGTTGGTGATTCCTCTCTCCTCTGCATTTACTCCCACAACTATTGAATGCCAGGAGATAGAATAACAAAGTGAACATAGTCCAGGCCTTGTGGGGGGTTTCTGTCAGAACAAAATGATAATAATTCTCAACAGATCCATATGGTGGTCAGGTGACAAAGCAAATTAAACATAATATAAATGTGCAAAAATAAGCTGGTGCTTCTTTTCCCTGTCTTTCCCCTTTCTCCTTCTCCTCCTTCTCCATCTCCTTGTTCTTCCCCAGGCCCTGCCTCATGCATGGTAAGCAAGCACTCTACCAATGAGCTACGCTCACAGCTCAATAAGCCTCCATCAGACCTACTTTGATCATATTCTCTGTCAATTTTCAGCAACTTGTGAGCACTGACACAAATGACAAAGTGTTCAAATGCCTTCATAGTCAAGTCTCCTCTCCAGCAGAACACTGGTAGTGCCTCCTCTCTCTCTACCCCAGCTCCTCACCTCCAGGGGTTAGACAAAAGTAAAAACGGAAACTTTTAATTAGTTGATCTCCTTCCATAATCTGCAAAATTATGAGATACTTAGTTCAAAAGACTCTTTAGACCAAAAATAGAAAAATCTTCTAAAATTACAAAGGAGTTAGATTTCCTTCTAAACCTCTACATTTATGCAAATTAAATGAGCAATCGCTGGTTGTTTTTGTGCCTAAATGACATCCTTGACAGTCCGAAGCTTTTGCAGACCAAGGCAGGAAGAACTATACTGCCACGTTAAAAATGTGTTGATAATTGGGATCAATTTTGGAACACTAAAATAGTGAACATATCCTGTTAATTCTACCAAACCATCAGCCCCTACATTTTATTGAAAGATTCAGTGCAAATAGTTTTATACTTCTAAGTTTTTTATTTCTAAGGGTAGGTCAGGACACTTTCCTCCTCATTTGTCAAGAGACTCTTGTGTTGATTAGAATCTGTGGACTGTGCTGAGCTGAGCTTAGTCTAATAGCAAAGACCTTTTGGAGCAAGTTGGTTTTCTGAGAACTACAGACCAAGCCTTTTTTTTATATGCTTTTATCGGTGCATTATAGTCTCACATCACAATGGAAATCAAATTGACATTAACATACATGCACGCAGCACTTGGTGCCCCCCTCCCCCCAACACAGAGAACTAAGATTGACATTGGTATATTCTCATATGTAAATATGGTAGATGGTAGAAATTCCCTTAATGAACTTCATTCTTCCCCTTCCCCTTCCTTTAGATCAGTTCCCTGACTTCACTGATAAATGTTGGCGAGGATGTGGGGAAAAAGGAACTCTCTTGCACTGTTGGTGGGAGTGCAAACTAGTCCAACCACTTTGGAGATCAGTGTGGAGATTCCTAAGAAAACTGGGAATGGATCCGCCATATGACCCAGCTATACCACTCCTGGGTATCATTCCAAAGGAGTTGAAACCAGAGAACTACAGTAATATATGCATACCCATGTTCATAGCAGCACAATTCACAATAGCCAAATTATGAAACCAACCTAGGTGTCTATCAACAGATGAATGGATTACAAAATTATGGGAAATACACACAATGGAATTCTACTCAGCAATAAAGAAGAATAAAATAATATCATTTACAAGAAAATGGAAGGACCTGGAGAATATTATAAGTGAGATCAGCCAATCACAGAAAGAGAAGGGTTATATGTCTTCTCTAATATGTGCAAGCTAGTGAGCAAAGAGGATACAAAAGGGCCTCCAGACAAGAGTGGACAGACCAAGCCTTTCTTCCTCTGTCTTTTCTCATCTTTGGACAGGATGCTGAAGCCAAACACTAAATGGAAGCTCAATCACTATTCTTTAAATATGCTTTACATTAACTATTTTAGATTAGATTGACAATTGACACACTTCTAAGAACTTCAGCGTCAATGAGCTTTCAAAGAGGGATTGTCACTGATAGAGTATGTTATCAGTTTGATACCCCTGAGAAAGTTGATGTAATATTGTAAACCCTAAAGCATTTCATCCACTACTGTTAGTGTCTCCATCATTGGATGAGTACTTTGTGATTAGTCCCAGGAAAGACAAGGATTAACTTTAGATCCACGAGAAGGTAAGCTTTGCAGATCAGAGAGGCTTACAAAACAGCTTGATGTTATCAGTCTAAATGTGAGACATTAAAAAAGTTCAGGAGGAATCCTGTGGTTTGAAAGTCCTCTCCAACACAGTCTGCTCTCTCCAGACATAACCCGTCCTGAAGCTGATGTGTATTCTTCCCTTTTCTCACCCATCTACGTCTGGTATTCACGAGCAAAAACAGTATGCTAGATGTTTGTTTTGTTTTGTTTTTGCAGTACGGGGAATTGAACCCAGGGACATTCTACCTCCAAGCTACACCCCCGGCCCTATTTTTTATTCTTTATTTTGAAACAGGGTCTCACTAAGTTGTGGAGGGCCTCACTAAGTAGCTGAGGCTGGCCGTGAACTTGCGATTCTCCTGTCTCAGCCTCCCAAGTACTGGGATTACAAGCGTGCACCACCACGCCCGACTATGCTATATGTTTTAAATTTATAGCCATATTATAATAAACATCCTTTCCTTAACATTGTTATTAAAATATACTCACATTAACATTTCGATTTAGTGTGTTTATTTATGCTTTTTATCAAAAATTTAGTTTCTATCTTATAAATATACCATAACTAATACATTTCCATAGCGGTGGAAAATTAAGCTGTTTTCAGCCCTGTACCTACATTGTTAACATGAACTGCTTTGTATAATCTCATTGAACACATATGTAATAATTCTTCAAGGTACCTATTTAGAAGTGGAAGTGCCATGCACATTTTTGTTTTTCATTGCATGTTTTTAGACTTTTATTGGTGTATTCTGAGTTTCAAATTCACACAAACAGATGTGCACACAGGTCGTGGTGTGATTCTCTTCAGATCCCATTCTGCTACCCACCCCTTCCCATACTTACCACCTAGATCGGTAGTGATGCCTTCACACATGGGCGCAGCATAATTTGAAATGTTTCTTTGCTGGTAAAACTGGATATCCACTTGTAGAACAATGAAACTTGACCCCAATTTCTCACTCAGCACTAGAGACAACTCAAGGTGAATCAAGGACCTAGAAATCAGAACAGAAACTTTGTAATTATTAGAAGAGGGCATAGGACAAACTCTCCAACATACAGGCACTGAAAGAGACTTCCTCAACAAGACACGCAAAGCTCAGGAAATAAAACAGAATTAATAATTGGGATGTCATCAAATTTTTACAATTTGTTTGGGTAAGCTATATTGTTCAGCCTTCCTGCTTTAGAAATGTTATCTTTTTAATGCTTGGTTTCTTTGTCTACACCAAATATGCTTTTGCTTTGTTCTTTCATTCATGTTGAATAAAATTCTGTATTGTTTTCATTACTATTCTTGCTCCAGTTTTGGGGAGGCTAGTATATGTCTATTTCATTTTTCTATCCTTTCATTTTCAAAATTGTTTTGTATTGTGCTTGCATATGACATTTATATACTGGTAGATTTTTAAAAATTCAGTATGGGAATTCCTACCTTTTAAATGGCAAACTTAATTCACTTAACATCTTCAGAGTTAAAAATATATTTGGAATTATTTTTTCTCATGTTATTTTCTATTTTCTACTGGTGATGAGTTTTTTTTTTTAAGGTTCTTAGCCTTTCCTTCCTTTTATGGAATTTATGTTTTTTATTTATTCCCCTTTTCCCTTTTTACTAGTTGGAAGGTTATATGGTCTATTACTTTCCTAGAGTAAGTACGATTTTCTAAAGCTTACTAACATTATACCCTTCTTATGAAGAACAAGTAGACCTTAGAACATTTTAATTCTGATTACACCCATTTCATCTTGAATGATATCATTATGTGGTACTTTAGACCCATTTTTTAATGCTCCCCAGTTAGTTAGTTGTATCATTCACAATTTTTATAGCTGCTTCCCCTCTGCTTCCTGTGCAGCACTTTGTCATACTTGGTTTAATTTCCTTTTTGCAGAAATTTGTGTTCATTTGTTAGGTAACTGAGTTTATATGAGTGGTAAATGGGAAGAATTATTTTCTCCTTTAGTTTTTATGGTCATTTGTAGGGTTTGGGATTCTACATTGACAGTTGAATCACACTGAAGATAGTATACCACTGGCCTCACTAGCTTTTCAATTCAGTTGTTGCTTTTTTCGGGATAATCTGTGCTTTTATTACATTGCTCTTTGCCTTTTTTCTTCATGTTATATTTTTTACCATGATATATATGTTTATATGTGATATGTTTAAACATGATATATTTTTATATTGAACTTCATATTTATTTACCCTGATGGAACTCATGGTTCTCCAATATTTCTGACTGTCAACATTTCTGAAATATTCTCAGCAATTTCCTGTTAAATATTTTTTCTTCCTAATTATTTCTTTTTCTTCTTCCTGTACCACATATTTATTCATGTTGTAACTTCTCATGTTAATTTATATTACCTAACTGATATTTTTCATTTCTGTCATCCCTTGTGTATTTAATTGCAATGGTATGTTTATCAATTCTACAAGTTCATGTTGACTGTTTTGTAACCTTATGTATGCCTTTTATCCCAATGTAAAAGATACCTCTGTGAAAATGGAGAGTTAGTCTCCATTATCACAATGGAAAATTAGTCAGCCACATAGGGGAACAAAATCGTGTCCTTTGCAGGAAAATGGATGAAACTGGAGCACATCTTGTTAAGTAAAATAAGCCAGGCTCACAAGGGCAAATATGTTTTCTCTCATATACGGAATCCAGAAAAGAAAAATAAAAGGAGTGAAATGAAAGTAGAAGGGAGTCTATCAGAGAAGAGGAAGGGAATCTGAGGATGGGAGAGCAGGAGGAGGAGAATGGGGGATGGCTATTACCAAAGTATGTTATAAGCATGAAAAAATATGTCACATTAAATCCCACTATTCTGAATGATTAGCCGATAAAAGAGGAAAAACAAACAAACAAAAAAAGAAAATACAGATTGATCTTTGAATCTAAAGATAATTTCTTCGTGCTTTCTGGTTCTTTCATTTCTACACTTATTTTGCTGTCATTTTAGAACTGTTCTTATATGAAATTGCTAAAGACATAAACCTCTAGGATATTTTTTTGCTTCCTCTCATTTGAATGCTATTCTTGTATAACTTTAGCTTTTTAAAACTTTTGACAATATTCTGTTGGATTTTTTAAATTACAGACCTAATTTGCTTCCTCTTACTTTTTATTTCCTTATCGATAATCCAGGGTTTTCACTGGCGTGGGACCTATTCAAAAAATTAAAAAAGCATTTTATGATTTTCGTATCTATGCTCATGTGTAAATCTGGACTTGATTTATGTGTCTAGTGTAAACTTAGGTTTTCATTTTAATTTAAATGTCCTTTCCCCATCTTACTTTAGGGATGGGATCTCAGCTGTAAGTTTCTCTACCATGCTCAGACCAAAGCTTACAGATCCTTTCCCCAAGTGGGCGTGATTAACATAAACCCAGATTCTTAAAGCCTATATCCTGATCTCAAATGATCTTTGTAAACCATGGTTATCATGTCTCTAAACAATCTTAAGCCTATCTTAAAATACTCTAACAAGTTTGTAGCTATTCCTCAGATAAAACAAAACTCGTCAGTTTTGTGGACGAGTTCCTCCATCTGCTACTTAACCTCTGCCTACTGATATCTATCTTCCTCTTCACACTCCATAGCTTCTTGGTCTTTGCACTGCATAGATCATTCTTTTCTCCTTTTGTTTCTAAGATAATTCTTACCCATTCTAATACCCAGCATTATGGGAGTTACTCTAGCATGGAGTATTTTTTTTTTCTTTTGGTGGTACTGGTGATTGAACCCAGGGGCATTCTACCTACAAGTTACACCCCCAGCCCTTTTTATTTTTTTTATATTTTTGTTTTGAAACAGGGTCTTGCTAGGTTACTGAGAACCTCAGTAACTTTCAGAGGCTGGCCTTAAACCTGTCATCCTCAGTCTCCCAAGTACTGGGATTTCAAGTGTGCACATACAATGTCTGGCTTAGCATGGAGTCTTCATGATCCATGTACATTTATCTTAAAACATTCCACCTATCATTGCAATAATCTGTTAAATTTTTTTGCGGCTGTCCTCAAACCTGTGATCCTCCTATCTCAGCCTCCCAAGTACTGGGATTACAAATGTGCTCTACCATGTCCGGCTCAGTATTTCAATCTGCAATATCAGCCTTTCTATGTATCATAAATATGCAATTACTATTTGTCTTATTGAAACAAATAAGAGCACATATTAGATAAGTAAATGAATAATAGGTTTATTTTTCTTTGGTTTTTGGTCGTCATATCACAAATACTCTTAAATCTAATTATGCTTATAATGAACTGAAACTCCAATCCAGTTTTGTGCACATAGTTGCTTGCCTTATCCTATATATGAAATATGTAAAACAAATTTATATGAATTGTTATGGCAATTTCCTGCACATGTCAGGATATCTGGAATTAATTCCTATCTCAGACATTTGACCAAAATGAGTGGTTCTGGTGGTGAAAATTTAAAGTTCTAGATTGTCAAAGATCCTTTAAACTATATAATCTCCCTTGTTATTTTGTCAACCGTTGCACTGATTCTATGCCCAGATCCTGTCAAAAACTTTATTTTTATCATTGCACTGGGGACGCTGAAACCATGTTAATATTTCATTGTACCAGGTTTAATTTATAAGGATAATCTATGACTATGGACAAAGAAGTGTAACCCTCACTGGGAAAAACTAAAATAAATTTTTCCTGAAAAGAATTAGAGCCATCGTAGGTAGGAGATGTAAATGAGGCAGATATTACATACCTGATCCCTAGCTGGGACTGGCACATTGCTCAGGGGGAAATTCTGAAATGAAACAACAGGAGCGGTCTCCAGGCTAACTTACCATGGGTATCTGTAGATGAAGTTGTCAAGAGCTCTTGACCGGAGGTTCTAAGAGAAAGAAAGCAAATAAACATCAATGCTCATCTAGGAGCCCCTAATAGAAAGTGAGGCAATGGCATTCTTTCCTTCACTCAATTATTCTCCAACATATATTAAGATATTAAAATGTGCTTTAAATAAAATTCAAAAGATATTTTATCTTCTCTCTATATATATTTGATCCAGACTTTAAATAACATATTGGGATTCTTCATAAGAAGTAATGATTCTCTTTATATTTTCAGAACCATGTTATGTCCATATTGAAAGAAGCCAGACCTAGTGAATTTATTCTATCTATATACTTTGCCCAGTTCCATTAAAAAATAAAACACAACAAGCCTGTGACTGAAACTTTCCTTAAGAATTGGGAATATGGACAGTAGTTAGTTTATATATTTTCTGTTCTTAAAACTTATTCAGAGTAAATATGTTCTTGACTTTAGAAATTTAAATTCCACTCAACTCTAACCTTGTGCTAATAAACATGAGATAGAATTTTGATTGTGGTTTAGAAATGTTTTTTCATTTCCATATGTTACAAGCAAGCTGTATTTAAAACAACACTTTTTGTTATTGTAACAGATGAACCAATATCTAATGCTTGAATTCTTATGGAATTTGGAACAGTTACAGTAAGCAAAAAGCTAGAATTCTGAATCTAGGAATATATACATCTAGGAAACTCATGCTACTATTCTAATACCCCTAATATACATGTTAGGATGGTTAGGATGATTTGCTCTGTGGGAATTCTCTGACTACAAAGTCCTGGCTAATGTTATATGAGATGTGTGTTGATTTGTTTTTATATAAAATTACATGCATTTTGTGTTGATGTCTTCATTCATTCTGTAAAACATGCAAGAATAATTTTGAAATAATTTTATATGACATAAGTTTATCTGTTTTCTAATCACTGTCTCTGTGAAAATTGTTTGCATTGAGTATGCAAGTGCAATTACATCATAAGCTTCAAAGTGAAAGGGACAGTAATATAACAATAAATCTGTACTAGATTAATCTGAAGAATGGAACTTGTGTAGCATTGCCAAATCAACCCTAGAATTTAGATTTAGAGCTAGAGCAAGAGCGAGTGAGCGAGCGAGCAAGCGAGAGAGAGAGAGAGAGAGAGAGAGAGATTCTCAAGGTTGTTAACATAAAACAAATTGATATTTTCTTTATTGATTTTAGGTAATTTCCACCAAAATTAATTCCACAAATTGTAAGATACTACAGTACCACAGCTTGGATGAGAATTGTTTAGAATATTTCTGGAATCATCTAGGTTGGTGGTAATGTTTGTCTAGTTATACACGTTTTGCTTTAGGGAACACTCTTGTTAATGTCATTATCATTTGAGCAATTTCAAGAGCTCACAAAGCTAACATAGAATGATTATGGCTGCAGCAGCACTTTTGAAAGTGATGTCAGATGCCATTAGAAAAGGATCTGGTCATTTTACAGGCAATGTACCCAAACTCTGTGAGCTCAGACACAAATATCTTATAGATGACTGGGGGGAAAAGATGGCTTCTTTGCAAATTTCATGAGCATTCCACGAGTTTATGAGCACATGCCCTGGAGGTGAGTCCCCTAAGTTCCTGTTTTAGTTGACTGCTTGCTCACTTTGCATCTTTGTGCCATGACTTAACTCTGTGCACTTCAGTTACCGCTTTTGCAAAAGAAGGATGGTGAAAATGTTTAAACCATTGGTTATGGTAAAGATTAATATATATCCACTTATAAATCCCTTAACATAGTGTCTGGCTAAGAGGATGTTGACTCCTATATTGTTACTGTTAGTTTCTTATTATTTAACTAAATTATAATGACAGGCTCCTCTAAAAAAATGAGTACTTCCCATTCTACCTGTTTCTTGACCTTTATATTATACCTATTTTTCAGTGATTAAAATACTTGAAAATTATGAACATAAAATAACAGCCCAATATTTTCATGTTTATGTAAATAATGCTTTTTAGACTTTTCCCATTTTAGAACCACATGATTTTAATCAATCAGGATTGGTTTATTTATCATTAAAAACCTATCTTTATTTCTCTATCAAAACATCTGATTAAAATGTTGTGTTCCTACACACTAAAAACATCATAGATGACTTAGATATTATTTGGATATTATTTTTTGTTGTATAACTTTATGGAAAAGTCCAACATATACTTTTCCTCATTGGACTTAGAGATAACATTTGCAAAGTAAAAGAGTAAATAAACTTCTCTCTGATTCTTTACCAGGGATACTGAGATTCTGTATTGATTTTACCACGAGTGAGTTTCTTGGCCTGCAATAATGAATTGATTTGTGGGCCCTCCGTGTTTCACAGCT
The DNA here is from genome assembly GCA_004027185.1 of Glis glis. NCBI lineage: Eukaryota > Metazoa > Chordata > Mammalia > Rodentia > Gliridae > Glis > Glis glis. The sequence goes on along the minus strand of PVJS01018660.1, from coordinate 14,567 downwards.
TTGCACATATCCAGTTTAACTGACAGCAGTGCCGCTCTGGAGACCCCAAGAACTATCATCTCTGACTTGGGGATTTTCATCCCCTGCCATCTCAAATGTCACAGCAGAGACATTCATCACAAGCCTCTGTCACTACACAAATAATGGGGCACTGTGATAGTTGCTCCAACACGGTTTCACTGCCTCTGTGACAGGTCATGCTGTTGGCTACTTGAGATTATGGAGAAGTTCAGACTCATCAAATACCAGGTGGGCAGACATGAGCTTGCAGGTGAAATGGCACCATGCCTGCCCACCGAGGCTGCCGGCTATGTGAAAGAGGGCATCAAAATGAGAGCAGCAAGGACTGGCATGGCATTTATAGAAAAAACAAACCAAACACAGCCTTCTTTCCTCTAGTGGTGGGTTACTGTTGAGAAAAGGCTTTCATAGGATGGGAATAGTAGAGTTAGTTCTGTAGGATCACTGTGACAAGTCTCATGAACAGTGAAGTGTCTTCTCTCTCATACCTCTGGACTTGAGTGGAAGGGAAAGATTCAGGATTTTGCATCATGTGAGTAATTGCCTTCTACTGAGCAATACTAAGAGCAGTACTAAGATGAGCAATACTAAGATGCTTTATTAAACAATACTAAGATGTTTTTCCATTGTTTAATATGTTGATATTGTAACTGTTAAGCAGCTAATATGATTTGAGGTATATAGCTTGAGTTGCTTGTAGCAGAATCCTCTTGTCAGGGAATTATAACCACCCCAGGTATTCTGGAATATATTTTAAGGCACATCAAGCAAGCTATATTGCCACATCTTCTTGCAAGTTTGAAAGGAGTCAGGTGTAGTGTACCGGCTCCCCACACCATGACTTCTTTCAGGGTCTCATTCTATCCCTCCTCTTATGATGCAACAGTGATGTCCAGTCCATGTCCTCCCAGCCTATCTCCCTGCATCTAGATTCACATGATGTGACTCTCCTAATTAATACTTGAGATAAATGTATTGCTTAGGGGAATATGGTTACGAGAATAGAGATCAAAGTACTTTTTGCTTAAGTTCATACAATACTTTGTGTCATCCTTTTCTACCTGAACCTTCTAATGCTAATGTAAGAACTGCAGGCTGCTGTTACCATGGGTCCTCATGGGCTCACCTTCTCTTCAGTTAGGATGATTTTTGCTTTGGAACTGGAATCTCTCCCATTAATATTAACCACATACCAATATTTCCTCTTTTTTCTAGAAAAAATATTAATTAATTCATCATCAACATATGACTAGAAACTTACTTAATAATTGACTGTTAGAAGACCAAATAATATTACATTATATATGAAGGTATTATATCTATCCTCACTAGCATGTACAGGGAAGGAGGAAGGAGACAGGGGGATGGAATACGGAGGGAAACAGACCAGGAGATGTTGTGTTGCATATATGAATGTATCACTTTGACTCTCACTATAATATGTAATTATATTACATCAATAGAATTCTAAAAATAAATAAAAATAAATATTAAAATTTCAACCATATCTGTAACAATAAATTAGACTTTGTGATAAGGCTGTCTCAAGAATGGGGGAGACTTTGTTATTTCTTGTGCATGAGCCTTGAGGACACTTCCTTAATCTTGAGAAGAAATCCTCTTAAGGGCAGCATTGATGGGAGAAGACAACAGGGATTAGGATGGTACGACAAGCCAGAAGGGCTTACCAACAGGAAGAGACAGGTGCTATGATGCGTTATGGGCTTGTTTTTGTTTTGTTTTGTTTTTACATTGCATCCAGGGTCTTGTGCATGCTAGACAAGCAGTCTACTGCTGAGCTATAACCCCAGCTAACTAAGATGGTTTAAAGAAGAAAACCAAAATGAGAATAGAATTTGTTTTTAGAATAATTGACCCGCAGTCTGAAAACTCAATGTATCTAATATTGAGAGGACTACACTGGATAGTAGAAACATAATACCAGCTTCAGCAAAGTATCTGTACTGTATTATTCTTTTCCTCCTACTATAACAAAGTACCATACACTTAGTGGTTTGAAAACAATACAAATTTATGTGCTAAGAGTTCTGGAGATCAGAGGTCGGAAGTCAAGATGTCAGCAGAGCTGTGTTCCTCACGGTGCCTGTAGGAGCTAATTTGTTTTCTTGCCTTCCCAGCTTCTAGAGACCACCTATGTCCCCCAGCTCTCCACTCCCCCTTCCACATTCGAGGCCAGCAGCACCACCCCTTAAGAGCTCTCTCTGCCTGAAAGCCCTGCTCCCATCTCATCCTCTTCTCTGACTGTTCTTCCAGCCTCCCTCTGGTAAAGGCTCTGTGATTTCATTGGGCCCACCCTGATGAACCAGCATGATCTCTGCATCTCAAGATTTTCCTTAGTTTGGTGAGGAATCATTAAATGGTGTACTTACAGAAAGTACCCAGGCTTCCAATATCACATACTTTTATCAGTTGTCTGCCACTTATAAAGCACATCACCTTTAATGAAGAAAGCTTTCTGTATTCGTGCTCAGTAAAGAGTTTGGGGGCTTTTGGAAAATAGAATCTACCTGGATTCTGTATCTTCAGCATTCCTTTGAGAATTCAGGAGGTTAGCCAAGGTGTGATGTTTAAATCCATTGGTCCCTGCAGATGATTCATTTAGTAGTCCTTGACTTTAAGTTTTATTGCTTTTAAAGAATCTTCAATTTGCCCTATCACCAAGAAGTATAATTATTTGTTCATTATTATCTTGGGAACTTCTCAATGTCAGGCTTTCTCTTTTTTAAAATCAGCATTATTATTCACAGTTAGCTTCTAACACAATCTATTTTTTAACTTATATTTGTTGAGTTTAAAGAGACGGAAGCTAGAATTTGTGTCACAAGAGCAAGATTTCATAATGAATTGCTCAAGTGGGAAAGAGAGAACTTGCCTTTCTTGAATGTTTTCTATTTTTACTGTTTTCATTAAATGAAGGCGTAACTTACTAATTTGGGTTATTTTCCTGTTTCTTCCCTTCACTGCCCATATGTGTTGCTAAAGTAAATTGACTTACAGCTAAGGTAGATACTATTAGGAGCACACTCAAAACCCTGGGGAAGTTCAAGCTTATTCTATCCCCAGTGAAAAAGGAATCTGATTATACTCAGTGCATGATTTCTATTCTAGGCATACCACTCTGCTGGGAAAACTGTTAGAAGAATAGTAGGAGCATAAATAGAGCAGGTCTGCATAAATGTTGCATGGGTCACTTTCACATGACCCAATGCCAACCTGTCTCTTTGTAGACTGTATAGTCGGGTGGGGAAATCTCTCATTAGTGAGAGATAGCTACTGCCCATCGAAGCCAGAAAGGAGACAGGAGGGGGCTCAGAGAAAGGAGCATTAAGGAAATTCACATAAGGCCGAATCTAGACTAGACAGGAGGAACTCTAAGTTCTCATCGGAGATCTAACCTTTACATAATAAAAAGTGAACTGTCCACTAATGTCCAATTCACTTCAGAGCCCTAGATGCAGCCCATGAGGCTCAACCCAGCAGTTTCTAGATTTAGCCTTTTCACCATCTCAGAGTTCAGAAAAATATTTACTACTATTTACCTGACTCCTTTCAGCAAGTGGGTAGCAACTTAGCATTAATGATCATCATTGTAGATGTGTGTGTACATATATATATATATAATACATACATATATATATATAATATATACATACATATATATGCATACAATGAGTTGAATGCCTGCCCAGAGGTGTGATGATAAAGTATGTATGGAAGCTTTTATCTACCTTTATTTCTGTTATTTCCTTGTGTACCTTAAATTATTCTCTTTCTTTACATTCTTTGTTAGTACTGTCTTCACAAATGCTGCTCCTTTTCTTAAGAAATTGTTCTGTACTGAGTTCATCTGAAGTTAAGAAGTGGTGCTTGATGGGAATTATCAGAAGCTATACAGTGCTCAGAAGTCATTTTTCAGATATTCCAGTGCCTTAAAATTGAGCACATGCAAATATACTTATTGATCAGTATGCAAACTTCATGTTAGAAATATATACATATATATGTACACATGTACATATTATGTATCATGGTTCCCTACAAAATGCTAAAATATCCAGTTTACCCAGCATCCTAAATGTCTCAGTGGCTAAGCTAGTTGCTGTAGCGCTACAGTAATTTTAGCAAAAGACTGATTTTACCAAATACTTTACCTTTCTAAGTAGTAGCAACTTCTACTACCTGTCAAGGTTTCTTTGCTTTTTTCTTCTTAATTAAGGCAGGAACCTGGAAGTAATTGCCTAATTAAGACAGTATTTGGAATATGAAGTAAGCAGAGTAGAGTCAAATTAGCTAATGGTTTTCAATTTGGGCTGTATACTGAGAATCACCTAGGGAGATTTAAAAATAGTTCCACCCCCAGAGATACTGATGTGATTGTTGTGGGATGTGGCCTGAACTTGGGGATTTGGGGTTCCCTCTGTGACTTTCATATGGAATCAACGATTTAGAGGGATCATACTCTATCAATGGCCCTTTGGATAGCAGTAACATTTTCATTTGGTTTTATATAAAATATGGAAACAAACCAGGCATGGTGGCGCATGCTTGTAATCCCAGTGCTTGGGAGGCTGAGACAGGAGGATCACAGTTTCACAGCTAGCCTCCACTACTTAGTGAGGCCCTCTGCAACTTAGTGAGACCTGTTTCAAAATAAAGAATAAAAAATAGGATTAGGTGTGTAGCTCAGTGGTAGATGCCCCTGGGTTCAATCCCCAGTACCGCAAAAACAATAAATAAGTAAAATAAAATATGGAAACAGTACTGTATTAGTCAAGGTTCTCTAGAGTAACAGAACTCACAGGACATGCATATCACAAAGGGGATTGATCAAATCAGCTTACACTCAGAAATGGTGTAGTCCCAAGTAGCCACCTCCTGCAGAGAGCGGGAGGAGCCAGCTCCAGCAGTCCAAGAGCTGGAGTTTCAGAATAGGAGCCACCAATGATATTGTCCCAGTCCAAGATGGAAAAGCCAGGAAACTCCCTGGGGAAACACTGGTGAAAGTCCAGCTTGAAGAGCAAAGGGGCTGAAGTCTGTTATCCCAAGCAAGAGCAGATGTACCACACCTTCAGTCAGGAATAACCACACGCTCACCTCCCTCCTTCCATCCAGGTCCCCAGCCTATTAGAACAGTGCTGCTCACATTCAGAGTGGGACTGCCCCTTCCTCTGCTGCTCACATGCCATTCACCTCATCAACACACCCGAAATCACATCACCAGGTATTTCCTAATCCGGCCAAGTTGACAATCCAGATTAACTATCACAAATAGAGATTATTATGAAAATATTCTTTTATTCTTTTAAAAAGGAGGCATGGCTCCTATCAAGCTTGAAAATGAAGAACTTCTCTGAAAGGAAGAAATGCTAGTGCACTGTTGTTCTGAATGTACTCATTATTTATGTTAAGATTTGATATAAACTGTATCATATTATGTGGAACAAGAAGTGCTCCCTTTTTGTTGTACAAAGTTATTTTCAATGGTTTTAAAGATGAAAGATGTAAAGATTAATATGAATAAAAGTGAGTCCCAAAGTAAACTTCACTTATTACACATCCTTCCATTAGGATTCATCCTCGAAGCTTCAACTGATAAGATTTTCTTTCTGTAAATTCTAGATTCGAAAATTATAATTAAATTTTAAGTATAAAACATTATAATGGAACATGCTACTTCTTGAAACTTAGATAAGTATTTATGACCCTTAAATTAGTCTTTCATTCTTTACTCATAAATGTAATATCCAAGCGGTAGAAGAACAAGAAAGGTTAGTTGAAGGCATTTTTGTATACATGTGTGTATATATACACACATATGCATAAAACATATATGTACATATGTAATATAACACACACATATAGATAGATAGATGATAGATAGATAGATAGATAGATAGATAGATAGATGATATATTTCCCAAGGAGTTAATAGTTGTTAAAAATGAAGAAGTGGGTCTTTTTAAAATCATTTTTTAGACAAGTGAGAGAATTCTTTGCTTTTATTTTTATGCCAATAAAAAATGTAAGGAATATATGAGAGCAATATCTATTCTTCCCAAAGATTTGTTCTAATATTTAATATTATTATAAGTTATTTGTATAAAAGCAACATTGCCTGGCTGTTGAGCACCTAAATTTTTTTAATAATCTTAGACCCATAAATAAGGCAGTATATACACACTATATACAGACTTAAATATACACATGTATATTTAAAAGCAGAGATACATTTTTTAACATGATTAACTTAATCTAAATTAACTTTTTGAAATTCTTTTATCAATTATATAGAAGAGGATATTATGCTTGTCATATTGAAATAGAAAAAAATCTGATTTTTTTAAAAGAGATCATTTAGGGCAAGGTAAAATATATCATAGAATTGTTTTGCTTCCTGGGTTTTTTCATTTGATTCACTTGGTACAAGCAGTTCTGTTTTGGGGGTAAATAAGTATCTGGTCCTTATGCACAGTACTTTACAACAAAGAAATACCAAACAGGGTGGGAGTGTGTACGCGTGTGTGTGTTTGTGTGTTTGTGTGTTTGTGTGTGTGTGTGTGTGTGTGTGTGTGTGTGTGTAGGGGATCCAAAGAACTTGGCTAGCCCCCAAAGAAAGAAAATTTTATCATTTTTTATTTTGTTTTATTTATCAATATTTTTTCAGCTTATTCTTCTCCCGAATCCCATGTAGAGGTGAAGACCCTTGGATTTCAAATGATAAAACAAAGACTCAAACAGCTCACTGCAGTTTCCAAAGTTATACAGTTATTAATTACTGAGATCAGGAATGAAATTTAATTCTGTGTGATTTCAAAAACTTCTTTCTCTAGTAAGCATTTCCTTGAGAAATATTATTGAGAAGGCTTGTCACCTTCATCTCTAGACTTCTTAAAACATATCATGATTTTCATCCTTGCCTTAGAGTTACAGAAAATAGGGGGACATTAAAAAATATGACCTGAATTATAAGTATTAAAATATAGTCAAAATGAGTTTCTGATCATTCACAGTTATTTAGGGAGCCTATAACAATAACAGCTTAAACAATAAGCATCTATGTCCCACGGTGTTGAAAGCTGGGCAGGGTGCCAGCCTGTTTGGTTTTTGGCTAAGGCCCTCCTCCTGGTTTATGAATGGCTAACTTCTCTCTGTACCCTGACATGGCAGACAGAGGGTTCAGGTTTGTGTTCTTATAACAACACTAATTCCTCATGGGTTCCACCCAACGACCTCATCTAAAGCTATTACCTCCAAAAGCCATCACCCAGGAGATTAGGTCTTCAACATACGAAATTTTAAATTTTAAATGAAACAGACTTTCAGTCCATCATGTGTTCAAAAGCCTACTTAAAGCCTTCAAATAGCAGTACCCTGAACTTGAGATGTTAAATGGTGAGAAGATGGCAAAAGAGTCAATGACCATACAGGTGATAAATTAAGCAAGGTTTATTCTATACTCATACATAACAAGTTCACTGGCGCTGGACTTAAATATATTCAGGGCCATCTTTGGACATAGGGTTTTTTGTTTTGTTTTGTTTTGTTTTGTTGTAACACTTATATATTTTTAAAATTATAGTTTCTCTTTCAATTTTTCACATTTATTCTGTAATGCCTCCTTCCCATGCCTTAGCCTATTGTCAGTTGTTAGACAAATCACTTTATTGTCCTATTTTTTAACTTTTAGCTCTATTTAGTCAGGGACTATTTTGCTCCTAACCTTCAGAGATTCTTTTTAAAACTCAGTCTTTACCAAAATGAATGATTCAAATGGGGGATTTCTTACAGTGGCCAAGAGTATGAGATTATATTTGGGGGCACAGAAAGTTTTATGCCCTTATATTTATACCTAAAGAATGGCTATTTCATGCTATCTAAGGGTCCTTGTAGTTTTATAGAGATATAGTTTGTGATTCTTTAAGAAGTATAAGGTAATCCATATTTATATTTTAATCTTTAAATATTATACAACAGAATAAAACAAAACTAAAAACAATTCTCAATGCGAACAGGATAAAAATGCCAAGAAGTTTAATATCTATGATCCTACCTGCTATACCTTCCTCATTATACACAGGAAAATGAAGGTCCAATGAACCAAATAAATTTGATAACAACCTCAAAATTAACTAGCAACAGCCGGGCGTGGTGGCGCACGCTTGTAATCCCAGTACTTTGGAAGGCGGAGACCGGAGGATCCGGGTTCACGGCCAGCCTCAGCTCTCTTGCTCTCTCTCTCCCTGTCTGTCTCTCTCTCTCTCTCCCTCTCTCTCTCTCTCCTTAGTGAGGCCCTCCGCAACTTCGTGAGACCCGGTTTCAAAATAAAGTATAAAAATTAGGGCCGGGGGCGTAGCACAGAGGTAGAATGCCCCTGCGTTCAATCCCCTGTACCGCAAAAAAAAAAAAAAAAAAAAATTAATTAGCAACAGAACTCAAAATTGAATCCAAGGCTGTTGATTTCCCTATCAATGTTGCAATAACTAATATTAACTTCTTAGAAAGTCACCTTATAGAGCTGTAGAGGGGACAGGCAGGAACACTTAAAGTACGTGTTAACCAAGTGGCTGTCTTTGCCAAGTATAGCATCACCATTTCCTCTATTGTAACTCTATAATTCCTTTTCATCTCACCAATGATGAGTTCCTATTAGCTTTTACTAAATAGATTATTGTTTTGATTATTTTTCATTTCTCTTATGCTACTTTCTCAGTTTAGCAGTTGTGGCGTAATCTTGAAATCATTCACTCATTAAACACATCCGAGCTGTTGGCAGACACTGCTGATTCTACATGCTCAGTGAATTCGTATCTCTATTTCTTCTCCACTGCCACTGCCAGAGTGAGTTTTCTAAAGCACAACTCAACTATCTTCTGTCCTCATCCTCCAGGAAAATGAAAGGCCGGGCAAGCAGGGTGCAGAGGGTGGGCTGGAGACATCAGGCTTCTCACTGACTGGTTATTACTGCGTAACTGGGAAAAGTTTATCATTTCTGTTCCCGTGCCCTCACCTGGGAAATGTAAATGATAACAGCAATAATGTTGTAAGTCTAGTAAAATAAGTACAGCATAGCACCAACAGAAAGAAGTAAAACTAGATGTCAAAGTACCTGGCTTGGACTCCTGTTTCTACCTATTCTTTAAATAATTCAAGAGAATTCTCCTAAATTTCTTTATTTAATTTTCTACTTTAAATTAAGTATGATGCCATTAGCAATTTCATAAGATTATATAGAAAAATAACTCAGTCAACTTTACATTTTAATTTATACTCCCAAAGTACCCAATAAGAACTAAGTTTTAAAGGAAAAGTAAAAAAAAAACAGGATTAGGTTTTATTAAATCACATGTATGTGAACTTTAAAGCATTATAAAACAATAACATTCCATTCTTTTAACATTGAAGCTCAGACTTTAAATTTGGACACAATATGGAATTTTATGTATCATATCATATCTGCCTAATTTGTAGTGAATATTTAATTTAATCAAAGAGGAACTGGTGATTTGATTAATTTTAACAATATAAACAATAACTATTCATGAGAATAATTTTGTGAAACCTTGAAAATATGTAAGCTTTTAATGAAGTTAATTAGGAAAATGTAGTAATGTTTATATTATGTTTGCAATGTTTGAAAGGTTTGTACTCTACCAGTTTTTAGAACTCTCTATAATTATCATTTTATTTTTGGTTTAAGTAAATAGCTCTATCACATATTTCAAACATAAGAAAATGATTATTTAAGAATATTATAAGAAGAAATATTTACATACTAAATTTTTATATTTGAGGGAAAAAATTCAAAAGAATAATGTATGAAGACAATCAATCAAAATTTTAGATCCTGGGCCGGGCGTGGTGGCGCATGCTTGTAATCCCAGTACTTTGGGAGGCGGAGACCGGAGGATCCGGGTTCGCGGCCAGCCTCAGCTCTCTCACTCTCTCTCCCTGTCTCTCTCTCTCTCCTTAGTGAGGCCCTCCGCAACTTTGTGAGACCCGGTTTCAAAATAAAGTATAAAAAAATAGGGCTGGGGGCGTAACGCGGAGGTAGAACGCCCCTGCGTTCAATCCCCGGTACCGCAAAAAAAAAAAAAATTTAGATCCTATCATATGCCTTCATAGTCAAAATGAAAAACTGAAGTACCCACAGTTCTTGACATTATAGTGAACCATACTGTACCGCAGCTACACTGACCAGTTTAGACCACTAAACATAACACTACACTGATCATAGCCCCACACTGATCAGTTTAGATTACTTCTCATTAACAAACTTCCCAGTTTGTTTCTTTAAGCAACTCAATAGAGTGTAAATAGCTTCATTTTTCATTGAATTCTTAAGCATCTCTTGAGAAAAGATGCTGAATAAAACTCCTTTGAAAGGTCAACAGTCCTTGGCTTCTCCCCCTCTCTGCTACAAGCAAACTGGCTGTGCCATTGTATTCGTGTCAAGTAGCTGGCGCTTCCCATTTCCATTTTCTTCAGCTACTAATGCTATCTAGCAGCAGCATGTTCAGTGGGCCCAGGGGAGCCAAGTATCGTTTCTCCAGATGGCGAGCTGCCAGTATACAGCACACTGTTGAAAGTCACTGACCGACTTCACTCCATGACAGAACCAAAGCACATCATGTCATGCACACCTTATGTACATGACCAGCTCCCAACAGCTGATGAATAGCCCCGAAACAAGAATCAGATTTGGAGAGACAGAGAGAGAGAGAGAGAGAGAGAGAGAGAGAGAGAATTTAGTGTACTTAACTAATTTTCTGAGCTATTATATAGTAACATTTTTCACTTTGTGAACAGAAAGTTTTAAAACATTATTGCCAATTTAGAAGAACTTCTCTACTAATAGCTAGAACAAAATTCTCAATTTGCCCTAATTAAAATACTAGTTCGAGGGAATGAGTTTTCCCTTTTCATATTTAAACGGAACACTAAAAAAAGTTAAATCACTCTAAATGGTTTTTGAATTGCATTCTCTCTATCAGAATTGTTAACTTTTTTGCCTGAGGAGGAAAAAATCAATGTATGAATATAATTTCAGAGTGGAGTAGAAAGTGGCTTTTCTATAATAAATATTTTGGCCATTATGGAGTTTGTATTTAAATGGGAAGTATTATGAGTTCTACCAATGGGGAATGCTGAATGAGAAGTATGTTGCTTTTAATAGCTTTGTAAATGGAAACCTGAGGCCTGCGGAACTGTATGATCAGAAATATTATTTCAGGAGCTGAACAGATATGTCTACAGGTAGAACGTTTAAATGTGAAGGGTTATAAATCAAATAATGAAGCAAAACATAGCCTATAAGGCCAGAGCTGAAGCCACAAGACTTGGATTCCAGTTCTAAGTCCACTAGTCATAAAGGGACATGGGCAACCTTTCTGGGCCTAACCCACAAACTAAGAAATTTGGTTTCGTTCTTTACATTCCTCCCTTTTTTTCAGATAATATTACTTGGTTATAGTTCACAATCAAATATTCTTCTGAAAAAGAACTATTTGTGATCGTTGTGTTATTGGAACACATCTTTATTTTATGAACGGAACCATAAAGAGGCTGTTTCTCAACACAAACGGATCATTCTTAAGGCTCGTGTATGTTGAATAGCCTCCATGTGATGGCAGAATACTGAAGGCTCATCCCATTTTTATTATAAGATAGAAGCCTCATAACAGGATAAATAAATAAAAGCACCGCAAAAAATGTTTTGAATTTTGAACAAAAACCTTTCTTGGTAGTCTTACTTTCTAGTTTCCCCCATTCCTTTATTAAAGACTGCTAAAACTAGTGCTAGTTCAGGTGCTATGTAATTCACATTTACCCTTATTTTCATAAGCTTAAAGATTAAAAAAGACAGCGGGTGTGGTGGCGCACGTTTGTAATCCCAGTACTTGGAAGGCTGAGACTGGAGGATCCAGGTTCGTGGCCAGCCTCAGCTACTTAGTGAGGCCCTCCGCAATTTAGTGAGACCCTGTTTCAAAAATAAAGAATAAAAAATAGGGCTGGGAATGTAGTTCAGAGGTAGAATGCCCCTGGATTCAATCCCCAGTACTGCAAAAAAAAAAAAAGATTAAAAGAGACAGCATAGTTCTTGGTGTCCACGAATATATACTATCATCCTATAGAACCGGATATGTACATTGAATATGAGTTAAAGAAAATTAATTTTATTTTCATATTTATTTATTGTGGTACTGGGGGATGAACTCAGGGACATTCTAGCTCTGAGTTACACACTCAGCCCTATATTATTTTTTTATTTTGTAACATGGTTTATTTTGTATCTCAGGTTGCTGAGAGTCTCACTCAATTGCTGAGGCTGGCCTTGAACCTGCAAATCCTCCTGTCTCAGCCCCCCAAGTACTGGGATTGCAGGTGTGAGTACCATGCCTAGCATTATTTTACTTTTTGTGGTACTGGGATTGAACCCAGGGACATTTTGCCTCTAAGGTACACCCCCCAGTGTATTTTATTTTTTATTTTGAAACAAGGTCTCACTAAGTTGCGGGGGTTCTCACCAAGTTGCCGAGGCTGACCTTGAACCTGTGATCCTCCTATCTCATTCTTCCAATTACTGGGATTACAGGCGTGTGCTACCATACTGGGCTTAATTAATTTTATATTTTAAATAGAGAATTTTAAGATGTAGAAACTATGATCACTAATTAGGACACAAGTTTTTAAAGAAAAACCAACTATTTTCCCAGGAAGAGAAACAGAGGGGAATTAAAAATTGTTATGAATTTGAAAGATGTATGTGGCTGGCTTTGTTTTCTCTATAAGCAATCTATGGCTCACATACATGAAATAGCTTTCCGTGGGTTCAAGGGTGGTGGTAGCCAGGGCTGACTTCGATGCCAGGGACCTCAGGCTCATGGTAGGGCTCTCTCCACTACTTCCTACTGAAGTCAGACTTCATGTAACCATGATGACTTAAAATTGCTCAATTCTTTCTTGCTTTTATCTTCAGTGTTGTGAACACAGTAGCTGGTGCATGGTAGGAATTGGATTCTGTAAGACATGTTTGAGTTGTCAAGGAGAGGAGCCATTGAAGAAACTCTAAAGGAAGAATTTATGTTAGAGTTATTTATGGAGTAGAGGAGGAGGAAACATGAAAATCGAGGATAGGAGTATCAAGGAACTCTGTCAGACTGACAGAAAGATGCTAAAGTCAGGAGCCTTCTTTCTCCTCATCTTCTAGCTCATGGTCTGAGTCCTGCTTACTGCCCCCATGGGAGTGTAAAAGATGATTTCCTGATTTCCAGGCATCTACAAGACTACTCTTTCATGAACATAACAGTAAGTTCTGTATGCGTTATTAATATAATAGCCAATGTTCATTGTAACAGAACTGAGCTCAGCAGCCTTGCCTTTATCTCATCTCATTCTCGTAACAACCCTGAGGGAGATGCTACCTCTACCCTCTGAACACACAGGAACACAGGCTGGAGACTGACACTTTCCCAGGTCAAAGCACCTGGCATTTGAACGCTATGCTGACTGATAGAGAGTCTCAGCTCTCAACAATTGCAGGAGTATTTTGCATAAAAATGTGCTTTTCATAAATTAGCTTCATTGGCTATCAATAGAAAAAGGGAATAATGGTTCCGTTCTAAGTTTGAAAAAAATTTTAGATCCATGACACCTATTGAGTTTTATAAAGACTTCTTTGGAATTTTAGTTTGCTATACTATATGCATTAAATTTCCAGAAGGGATAGAGGAACAATATGTGTTGCCTTTCTTAAATTATTTGACTATGTAACATGTGTTTAAAAGTTAAAAAAATATATTCCATTTGTTTGTTTATTTTTCTAGGTTGACTTCTATTTATTTTCTTATCTCCTCTAAATGCCTTAGCTAGGAATAGTTTTACCATTCCTTTCCATGGTAAAACATATCCAAAATCACTGAGAGATATTTCTTCAAAAGTAGATTCATACAGTACTTTATATTTTGATTTTTATTGCCTTATTTTGAAACTGCCTTTTCTCTGGCAACCAAAGTTGTCCAATAGCACTTCTTTTTCAAACACTTTCAGATGAAATTTTTCTTATCTATTAGCTGGAACCATTGTTACTTTGAATTTTAAAAAAGACTTTATCAATTATAGTAAAGTTTCTTGATGGCATGAATGATATTTTAATCACCTTGATGTTTCTCTATGCAAATGGTAGAAACTCCATGAATGCTTGCTGAACATGACTTTGTTTCATTCCCTCCTTGATTCAACATCCCTATGATCAGTTATGTACAGGCAATGTTTATTTTATCCCTTCCATAATTAAAATAATTTTTCCTGTCTTTAGATATGAGGTTTAAGCCGGGCGTGGTGGCGCACGCTTGTAATCCCAGTACTTTGGGAGGTGGAGACTGGAGGATCCGGGTTCGCGGCCAGCCTCAGCTCTCGCTCTGTCTCTCTCTGTGTCTCTCTGTCTCTCTCTCTCCTTAGTGAGGCCCTCCGCAACCTCGTGAGACCCGGTTTCAAAATAAAGCATAAAAAATAGGGCCGGGGGCGTA